>JAURVB010000132.1:0-185999 GCA_033002965.1 Piper betle | reverse complement strand
AGAACCCAACCTTCATTGACTTACAAAAAATTTCTGCGAGCTTGTATGGGAATATTGCTTGCCAGACTAAAATATAATCAAAAGTGGGAACAGTATTTATGCTCTATGAATGAAAATTGGTCTGTAAACAACTAGTCACTCAACATTTTTTTGCATGCATCTTTGTGGAAATTAGAACCTTTCCTTCATGTTTTGGGTAATATTCTCCACGGATGAAGCTAGTTGTTAAAGAGCTGGGAGATGTGTTACATGGATAGTACATAAACAAATTTATAGATGTCGTGGCGTCATATTTTCCTGTTGATTATGATCGATGCACAGCATATGGTCCTAGCTAGCATCCAGCTCCGCGTCCAATTATTTGCAAAGCAACAGTGCAAAATTGGCATCAATCGTTCATGAATCAAAGCCTTATATTCCCATGAAAAACCAGTTTTGCATCAATCTTCTTCTATCTTGTGCAAGATGCTGGCCTAACTAAAACTTTTATGATCTTTATATGTTTGTGTCAAAATGTAAAACTTTTATGATCTTTATATATACATATATGTCAAATGAGATGGCCTTCAACCTTAACAAGACTCGTATTCTTATCACACCTCCTTAGAGCTGCTTCATCTTCCTCTTTGGAGCTTCAGCTCCCATATGTGGCATTGACATCCATCATGATGCTCATTTTCACAGCGTTAACTAGTAGAAAAAAACATTTTTAATGATCACAAAATTACTACTACCTGCAAATTTGATTATATTTAACTTTGTAACCGTCAATTTGCAGCCGCAAGAATGGTTAATGTACGAGAAATAATTTGCTACCGGTTAAGTGGTTGCAAATACGGTCGCTAAAATATAAACTTCAGAGAACAATTAAGACTGGTCATCATTCGTCGCAATGCGGTTGCTAAATCGTGAACTTCTAAAAATTTTGAATTTGCGACCAATCATAGTTGCAAATGGAGTCGCTGAATGCAAAACAGCAGACTGGTGGCAAATGTCGGTTTCACAGGAATCGTTATTAACCCAAGCCTAGCCCCATCAGCCACATCTCGCTGCCGCCCTCCATCCTGGCCCCCGTTGCCCACGCCCACGTCCTCGCCAACGTTGCCATCGCCCCATCCCCCGTCCACGGCGCCGTCGCCCACGCTCTTCCCCACCGACGACGACGAAGACGTCGCATTTACGGGTTCCAACTCCCTCCGGAGGACCAGGTCTCGCCGACGGCAGCGGCACTCTGCTCATCGTTGCCGGACGCGAACGAAATAGGCGGACGGAGCTGGACGAGGGCTTGGTCAGCTCCGACCGGCCTGGGCTGCCTCCTCCGGGGAGATGAAGTCGAAGGAAGGGTTTAAGTGGCGGCGGTGAGGTTAAGTGCTTCTTCTTCTTCAGTTTTTTCGTTCTGGATCTGATTGCAATTGTTGCGAATGTTAGCTCGAGTACTTCACCCAATCGACCTAGAACCGCCGCCACTCGCCGGCCATGGTTATCACCTCGATCCTTCCATTTTCATCTCCATTCTTGTTCTTCTTTCTCTTTTATTGTTTGATCTTTTGTATGCGATGGTTTGGTTATTTTCTGTGCAGTTGAAGTACTCGAGGGAGCCAGAGAACATCACTAAGTGTAAGTTTTCAGCCTTTTTGGTAGCTGATTGAGTTTCATTTTTCTTTTAATGTTGGTTGGGTTTTCTTTGGGTTGATGTATAACTTTTGTACGACATATGAGTTATATAGGATTGATTCGTCTGTTATGAAGAACTTGGATGCCTGGTTTGCGTGCTGTTCTGGACGCTAATTTGATTAAGCAGGTGACTGGTAGTAGTTCGTGTAAATGATATATATATTATGAACATATATAAGTGCATGTTTCGTGCTTCTGGTCTGCTTTTGCACTTTTTGAATGATAATAACGTGACTTTAGTTTGTAATCTAATCATCAGAAGTTTCTCTCTGGAATCATTCCGGAGTATTTTAGTACTACTCTCTGCATTTCGCATTATGTTTAAGCAGTGAAATGGGTTTTCCTTTGTCATTTAATATTTCCATGGAAGTCTCTTACGGTTTTTAATTTGTATGCTGGCCAATTTCTTCGAGAATTTAGGGTATGCTTTGCTTGTTCGTCCGTTCTACAACTGAAGTGGCTCCTTTCAATTTTACCAAAACTAAACATATTCATTTGTTACTGCTATGATTTGTGGTCATCGACATCACAGATTAAATCCTTTTCTTCACATACCTGTTCAATTTTCTAATGGACGTTCATAGTTCATTTGAAAGAATATGTTAGCTAAAGAGCTGAATTTGTTAAGCTCCTTTATTTCTGAGTAATTAGTTGCTAATGATTTGGTTATAAAGATATAATGTGTTTCAGTTCAGTTGGAGCAAGAAGATTGAGTGATGCCATATTTAGTGCTTCGATATCCACTTCAAAAAGCATCTGCACGAGACATCAATGGTATGCCCTTGCCGAAAATGAATGGGCATGACTACTGCCTTGAGCACACGAGTGACAGAAACCTGTACGATGAGCAAGGATTCATGTCAATGGAGTGATTTGTGTTTAGAGTGATTCATGGTTTGAGTTTAATTGTACTATTTGCTACTAGCAACTTGAATTTTTGGCAAATTTTGTTTCATTCAAAATTTTTAAATACATGCAGTTGTAAATAATATTTTTTAAACTTTTTAATGTTTTGCAAATATAAATATTATTTTTTGTACTTTTTTATCTTTTGACCACCGCTTTTTCAAACGTTGCAACCGCAAATTTTCCTGTTGCAATTACTTGCAGCAACCTTAACTTTAGCGACTGCAAGAATACGATTGCAAATTAGGTCGCAAATATATCAAACTGGTCTTTAGGAATCGTTGTAGTCGCAAATGGCTTTTTTTATTAAGGAAGAAGCCTGAAACCAAAAACCCAACTCCCAAACTACCTCCAGGGCCACCAAAACTGCCCATAATAAGCAGCATGCACCACATGTTCGGCTCTCTCCCATACAATGGCGCGCGCCATTGCAAAATTAACTAAGAAATCCCCTTGATGCACCCTCAACTTGGAGAATTGTCAGTTGTTTCCTCGGCTGAAGTTGCCATGGAGGTCATGAAGACCCATGACATAATGTTCGCCTAGAGGCACTGAAATCTTTGGCTCAAGGTTATTGACTTGTGGCGGCAAAGGCATCGTATGGGCACCTTATGATCAGTACTGGAGGCATACTTAGGAAGCTCTGCATCGTTGAGCTACTCACGAGGGTCCAATCCTTTCAACCCATTAGGGACGATGAAGGGTCGAATCTCATCAAAAGAGCTCTTGAGAACGCTTGGATCGACGATCAATTTGTTGAAATGGATGTCCATATCGACAAAAAATGTGACTGCCCGAACAGCATTTGGCTATTAGAGCGAGGATCAATCGGAGTTCAAATTGGCACTGGGGGAGGTTTTAAAGCTTCTGGAAGGTTTTGGGGTAGCCAATCTGTTTCCCGTCATCAAATCTGCGTCGCACCATTTCTGGTACAAAGCCAAAGTTTGAGTCAATACATAAAAAGAGCTCAAAAAGAAAATAAACTACTACAAGCTAAGATCGAAAGCAGTAATGAAGTAGATCTGGTTGACGTTTTACTCAGAGTTCAAGAGCATGGCGACATTGATTCCCATCTCTCGGACGAAACCATGAACGCAGTCCTAGTAAATCATAAGATTCGTTCGTTTGGTACTAGAAACCAAGCCATCAATATTTGACATGATACAAGGTTTTCATTCGAGGATTATAAGAGCTTGAATAATAGTTAACAATTGTAACTACTAAATCATAAACGATTGCTATATAATATAATGATAGGAACTGAGACTCAATTTAATTCTCTCATCCACCACCGTGGAATGGGTCATGTCACAACTAGTGAAGAACCCCCGCTTAATGAAGAAAGTTCAAGCAGAGATAAGAACTACTGTAGCAATAGGAAAAGATCAGAGGATAAAGATCACAGAGGCAGACATTAGGGAAATGGACTATTTCCAATCAGTCATTAAGGAGACATTTACACTATGCCCTCCAGTACCACTGCTACTGCCCGGGGAGTCCATGGAAACAGGTGAAATCAATGGCTACCAGATGCAATTAAGACAAGGGTCGTAGTGAACTTTGGGCAATTGGAAGGGACCCAAGATACTTGGAGAATCCAGAGGCCTTTGTTCCAGAAAGGTTCCTGGGAAGTTGTGTTGATTATAAGGACCAAAGCGTCGAGTTCATACCATTTGGGTCTGGTAGGAGAGGATGTCCAGGGATTTTTGTTTGGCCTGGCTGCAGCGGAGCTAGCTCTTGCAAATCTTCTCTATCACTTCGACTGGAAACTCCCTAATGGAATAAAAGGTGAAGACTTGGACATCAGCGAAGTCTTTGGAGTCACTATGGCCAGAAAATCCCGGTTGGAAGTAGTTGCCATACCACACGTAACTTGATCACGTAGAAGGGTGTTCATCAAGTTGGTTTTGTACGCCAAAGCACAAAATGAAGCTGCAAAAAACATCCGATTTCAAATAATTTGAAGGGAATTACTTCTATATTTATCTAATTAGATAAAGCCAATGAGTAAACAAGGGAGAAATCAAATTAGGTCATAAATTTATATCCATTTTCTACCTGATAATTGAAATAAATCATGAAGTTCAAGAGACAAAAGAACAAACAAATGCCACTTCCCTACTTGAAAAAACGGCACAAGCATTGCCAAGGCAACGATAACAACAACATCATGTTTCTCAAGGAGCCTTCTTTGCAGCTTCAGCGCAGCTTTTTCAGCTTCGATTTCTTCAACAATCTCATCAATCTCTGCCTCATCAAGTTCGCACAACCCATTTTCTCTTGTCATGACAGCAATTTCAATGTTTTTACCGCCGCTCTCAACGACCTATACAACACAAGCACATTCATTAGACCAATCTCTTACAAGAGAGATGGAAGTTTGTCTTTTTTTGTAAAAAAACAAACATTTAACGAAGTAGTGACTTCAAGAAGAGCACGGATGGCTAGCTTGACAGTCTCCTGACCCGAAGTTTCTTTGTAATTCTTTTCAAGGAATTCTCTCATAGAGTTTGAGTTTCTCCCAGTTGCATTAGCTTTCCAGGCTGAGAATGTTCCAGAGGGATCCGTCTGATAAAGTGATGGGATACCAGTGTAAGGATCAAATCCTATAATCAAAGTTGAGAGACCGAATGGTCTCACTCCGCTACTCTGTGTATACTTGTTGAAGGCCAGCCATATAGCGAGTGATGTATTCTACAGTAGCAGGGTCCTCAACAGTAAGCCTGTGACTCTGACACTCAGTACGAGCTCTATTAATTAAAACACGTGCATCAGCTTTGAGTCCAGCACAGGCGAGTGCAATGTGATCATCTAAATAACAATTTTCCTTACTGATCTGCAGACAACAATATGAGACCAACAGTGCACAAAACTGAATTTATGAACAGGGGTAAAAAAAGGGGGAGAGAGAGCCTAAACATGAAGATGATAAAATGTTCATTTTGATGCCATCGGCATAATAATCATTTCGTTGAAATTTTCAAGTTGAGCAGGACACAGTTTGACATACAATGTAATAAATATTAAAATTTGAGGAATACATCATCATTGACATGATACAAGAACAAGTAAAGAAATTTGGAGTTCTTTATTTAGATTACCACCGTCAAACTGCACAATAGGCCCAAAAATTTAAGAGAGACACAAATTACCTGCTCAGAGAGTGCTCTAGCAGTCAATATTCAAATCTGTATAGCCTGTCAGTTCCCAAGCACAAATATATGTATCTAGCCAGTCAATAGGAAACAATAACACTAAACAGAAGCATGATTTAGTTGAAGAAACCCACAAACAAATTTCCACAAATTAATTATCAGTATCAGGACAAACTTCAATGAGCACAGCTTGGAAGCGAGCAAACAATTGATATAAGAAATGTATGCGTTAGGATATCCAGAACTTAAAAAAAGAAAGTAAAGTATGAATCAACAAAACAAGTTGCAACAGATATTAGTGAACTTATACGAAAGTTTTTATTTTGCTAATACCAAAGATTCCGTTACAATTTTGTATTGTGCAAAAGAGGGGAAGAGGTATACCGAGAAGAACATGGATGGAGGCTATATGGAAGGATATAGACTTTCATGGTTTGACCGCGGACATAGGGTACACTTGTCGGGTATGGCCTGACAAGATCAATGTCCAGGGGATAAGGTGGAAGACGAAGAAGATGCAAAATTTTTTCATTCACAAATATGCAGTCATGTTACCCATTGTCAGACTGCTTATCAAAGTTCCAGTGCAAATAGCACAACTGCAACATTTATCTGCCAGCAGCTTTATCCACATTCAAGTGTAACATCATGTATGCACATTCAAGTATTCAGAATCAGGACAACGCACACAGAATTGCTGCTAATAACAATAGCAAAGCATAAACTTCATTTTGGCGCGAAAAAACAACAAATACAGCAGCAAAACATGGACGGTAATAAAAGAAACAAACCTAATTGAACAAAACTGCTCTAATTATTAGATATAACAACACTCAAACAAGGAAAGATTCATACTTCAATCGGTGAATCTATCCCATGATTCTACTCACAAATCTCAATCAGAGTAAAAACATTTTTTAAAATAAAAAAAAGAAAAAGAAAATCTACTACTACTATACTACCTGGAATCCTGGAGCGTAGGGGTGGACTTCTTCTCGACGCCAAGGACGACGACATCGGTGCCGCGGACACCGACGACGGCGTTGCCTTTGCGGACGGCCTCGAGGGCGTACTCGAACTGGAAAAGGTGGCCGTCGGGGAGAAGACGGTGATGGCCCTGTCGTACCTCGCCATCCTCCAAAGCAATCGCCTTTCTTCTTCTTCGTCGTCCGATCGCTGTCGAAGAGGACACTGCGCTCTAGCGTGGGGAAGGGGGCGAGACGAAGCAGTGAATTACAATTCCACGTTTGTTGAAAGATACTTCCATTTCCACGTTAGTCAATCATAGCTTGTATGTACCATCACGGGATTCTGAAACTTGTCCGGGGAAATTACTTTTCACGTGCATGTAAGGAATTTGCTCTACGTCTTTTTCCCCCTCCATCCTTTTCCCAATTAAAAGAGATTGAAGATATTATTCACTCAATAAATAGGCTTTGTAATTAAGTATGATTATATTTATTACAAATTATACGTGTAAAATAGATACATGTATTAAATCAGAACTAGAGTAAAATCTATTTATATTATTAATCAAATATTACATAAAAATTTGTAGCTAAATGACAGATTATGTAATGCTTCAACTGGTAATTTAAACCGATTTCTTTCATATTTGAATCCAAAGCCAAAATAAAAATAAAAATCTAAACTGTGAAATAAAGTGGCCATTAGCGAGAATTTGTCCCTAAATTGTGAAAGTAGTGTTAAAGAAGCCATCATCTTTCCCACTCCCAACAAAACCAAATCTCAACTCATCCACAATGAATTCATTTTCCAGTTTAGACAAACAATACAATGAAATCAGCATTTCATCAACTTTCCCAACGGTTTGCATCTCAAACAGTACTGAGACACCATCACAGATGAATAAAGAAAATCATTGGTTACTAGTACTAATTTTCACCACATCTAAACTGCAAACTGCTTGATGAAAGAGATAAATATGATTAATTGAGCAGAGGCATGGATAATAAAACAGGAGAAGTATGGTACACATTTAACATAGGAAGCTTGGCAGATTTCTTAAATAAGTATAAACCGAGTACGCGCCCTCATGCCTGCCCGTACAAAAACGAGACATACACACCAGCCGGGGAAATGGAACTTCCTCAGCCTTATAAAGCATTGGTAGAGTCATGCGAAAAACTGATCTTTTTCATAATTTTGCTTAGAATTTCAGACAGAAAAATCCATGGAGAAATATAATTTCAAGTGAATCTCTCACACATGATAGAGGTGACAACCTCTTCAACAAAGAGGAAAAGCAATCTCCGCAAGAACCAGACATTAAACTGAATCAACTTTGCCCTGAAAGTATACATTTTATGGTTCCCTGTATTGACAAACAAAAGATCTTGAATGTTGCAAACCACAAGCAGCAAGTATTCTGTGGCTCGAAAATCTTCCCACTTCTTTAAATTTGGCAGCATCTGCACATCTAAAATATAACAAAACAAAAAAAAAATTGTGATAAGGTCCAGACCACAAAATTTCTAGTTGAGATTAATAAAACGGCCAAATAAAACATATGTACATTAAATAGGGCATCAAGATGTTGTGGATTATCATTCACCAACAACCCACCAAAAAAAAAGTTTTAGTCTCTAAAGAAAAGTTAATCATATAGCTAGGTACTAGATAACCATCTTGTACTTGAATAAAAAAAATCTGAGTTGCCAGTATATTAGAGCAAGTAAACAAATATAGGAATAAATGGTAACTCGTCAAAAGCTAAAACTATTCTCATCTTACTGTGCCAATGAGCGCATACCTAACAGCTGATTTCTGAAAAGCAGCTTTAAATTGAGCTTAACCAATGACTGAATTTCACTTTTGGCACCATCATCTTCCCTCAAAATATCATCACAAGATGTCTCCATCTCACCTGTTGACAGTTAATGGCTGCTAAAGTAGTTTGGTTCAATGCTATACATGAAGGATTTGATGACAAAATGGTGCTCCATTGTCGTTTCCTGCTTAACTCAGCTGCCTCTAAAAAATTATTCTAATATGATTGCTTTTCAGATTCATGCACAATGGCAATTAGAACATTTTTAATTCTGATTACGTTTTGTCGGGCATTTCCTTTTATTTGTTCTTAACACTTGGCAAGTTCGTTGACTAGAGCCATTGTAGGAGGTTGTAGTTGACATATCCATTTGACCAAGTGGCCTTTTTTCATTTCAATCCCCCTTGATGTTTCTTGTAAGATTCTTCTCCCCATTTTCCCTCTGGCATCATTATCTTCCACACTTCTAGCTTGAAGCCTCCGCGCTTTTTTAGCAATTTCAAGCATTTTCCATGCCCGATGGACATCTTTCGAACTGAACTTTGATGAGGTCAAATTAGTTTGAGGATGTCTTTTACTTTCTGAAGATGTACAGCTCTTTCTCGGGCTGCTACCAGAAACAGTAACATCAATTGTCGATGAAAAAGTCATTTCCCCTCTTTGAATTGCATTCCAGTTTTCGCGGAGTGTCTTTACACGCTCAAGCAAATATCTGCGATTATACAAGGCTCTGGAACAGTGAGGCTTTGGAATCATGGTGTAAGAAAATGAGGATTCCTCATTGACTATGGTATTACTGCGTGAACTACCATTCCTTCGTCTCCTATTAGATCCTTGGTTACTGGAATAAGCTCCAGGTAAATTATCAGTATCTCCTTCATCACGGACAATGTCAGCTTCGGGAACATGTGCCTCAACCAATCGAATTTTGCAAGTATCACCATTATCTGATTCCATTGATGGTCGACAGCTCAAATAGTCATCCCTTGAAAGAGAGCAATCATGGCAATACCAGTCACCTTCGGGCACTGTGTACTGCAGACCCACACAGTACGTATGAGCGGCCAAGTCACAAAGGTCACAGACTAGAAGAAGGTTTTCATCTTTCGATCCATGACATTCAAAACAACTAATTTCTGCATTTGGATTCGAAGACTCGATTGTTGTAATCTCAAGAAAATGGTATGCCTATAGAAGAAAGTAAAATTAATCAGTGAAGAATGCTCATTTACGGTCAGTAAATAGAAAGAAGCTATGACATTCATAGTTCCTTTCTTCTTCTTCTTCTTAAGCAAAGAGTAATACAAGAAGCTATTCAGTATTTCTCTAATGTAAGCCTCACACCTATAATAAGAAAAAAGGATCCGATATTTTTCTCCCAATTTATCAGATAATTTAATGGAATTCGAGACAACGCTTATTAAAAATTAAAAACAATAAAATAGATAGCAATGCATGGGACTGCTTTACACAAGCAAACCAAATTACCGAAAAACGATTCATTGACGAGCAACATGGAACGCAAGCAGCTATTCAACATTTCCATGCATGTCCCTTTTTTACATTAATAAGATGGAAGGCTCCAATTATTTTCTCCCAATAGCCGATTACTAGGAGAAATTCATCATTCATAGAAAGAGAGGATCATTAAGATGGAAACGCATATATTAAGTTATTTTGCATAGAAAAACATATCAATCAAATTATCCCAACAAAAAGAACAACTCAATTGAAATCAAGCAAAGAAGGAAGGAGAAACAAAGTAACTAAATTTACGCCACCTGATCGCGAACGGGGACCGGAACAACTCTCTCGCCGTCGAAGACGCCGCGCTTGGGGAGGCGGCGGACGGAGGAGAAGCGGCTCTTGCACAAGGGGCAGCGTGACTCCACCCGCGCCCACTCCAACACGCAGACGAAGCAAAAGCAGTGCCCGCACCCGTCAATCACACCCCGCACCGCCCTCTCGTCCTCCGCCAAGCATATCCCGCATGTTACCCCATTCCCCTCCTCCGCCGCCGCCTCGGCCTCCTCCCCTCCTCCTCCTTCTCCTCCTTCTTCTCGCACGGGCATGATCTTCTCCTTCCCTTTGTCGCGAGTCAGGGCCTTGCGACGCTCGCAGTCATCGTCGGTGCCGCCGGCGGGATTCGCCGGACCACCACTGGCCATGGCCGTATACGGCGACGGTTGGTCGGGACTTGGGAGGGGCCCTCGTTCCTTCAACCTGAGCAACATCTCATGCCTGCTTCCACCTTTCCCAGGGTTAAATCTTATTAAATAAAAAATAACAAATAGACCTCCATCAAAAATGCCCTAACTCAAACCTTAAATTATAATAATCTTATACGAACATGTTAACACGTGTAATACAGTAATGTTGCTGCTAAGCCACTAAATGAATTATCTTAATACCAACTAAACACTAAAGCCCGTGATACACGGTGCAGTTAAATTTATTATTTTAAAAGATTTTTAATAGTTATATAAATAAATTTTAAATATATAAGTGGTCATGGTGATTTTTATTATTTCAAATTAAATTGAATATTTTACTACAATTATTTTTTATAATACTGATATTAACATGGTATTTACTATGGTTGACTACATCTGACTTTTTAAAACAAATAAGTATATTTTAGAAATTTAACTATTATAATTTTTAGGGAAAATAGCCATAGTTAAGAGTCTTATAATCAATTAATATAGACTCTGATAATTATTTAAGAAGAATTCAAGTTGTCATTAAAAAACATTGGGACATTTTATTTTTTTTGTTTTATTTTATTCTGATTGTGGTAGTCTTCATGAAAATTAATATCATCATAAATTCATATGTAACTGACTTTTCTATGTGCATTGACGACAAATACATTTATGTGAACAACCGCAGAGAACATGCGCAAAATCTGCAAGAATTTTCTTGGTATCGATTCGATCAACTTATATCTCAGCATTTTGGATAAAAGCACTAATACACAACACTTTGTCTTGCGTAATAGAGTAATACAAAGAGTTATCTAACTTTAACTATGGCTGTTGTGCAAATTATTAATATAATAAAAAAATAGAATTTAATAGAAAATTAATCTTCCCTGTGTAAAAATTAAATATATATTAAAATATAAATAAGATAAATTTTATCTTATAGTAAAGTAGATTGATAGAAAAAAATCACCGTGTTTGTAAGTCAAAACTTGATTAATAAAAAATCTAATTTTACGATTTATCATCCTTGAAAATATTGTAATTCTTTTTTTCTCTTTTTTACATCAAGAAAAAATATAATATTTATATATTTTTTTATTATTTCAAATGATAAAATAAATATCAGAAAATAATATTTAATTAATTTAAAATTAAATCAAAATTAATATTTTTTATAATTTGGTGAGTCCACCCTTTACAAATACCTCCACCAAAAATATACCAACACTCTCGTTAATTTTATAGTTGTATCGGTCCTACTCAAAATTAGGTAGATCTAAATGCCCCTCGTTGCCTGGTAGAAATAATTAACATGAACATTAAAAATTTTGAAACAACATGGAGAATTTAGATCATAACTAATTAGAGTTAGCTAGCTAATTAGAAGTTATAAAGTACTCTAGATCTAGCCAGCTATATATTTCTATCTTGTCTGGGGAGTAAGGGGTTGATGATTCTGGATTGGAGGCTTGTTGCGGCCGGCATGGCGCGGGTTAACATTGTAGTCCATGCGTACCATACTGAGAGTTTCCATCTCCAGTTTTGAAAGCTTCTGGGATTTATGATGATGATCAGCTGGCTCTTCACCTTTGGTTCTTGACGAGGAATCGAAACATTCATGCCAACTAGACTGGTTTTTCGTCATCAGAGAAACAAACGCAGTTTTCTCCTGATGATGATCATCAGATTGAACCTTAGCATTCTGGATGAACAAACATTAAAAAGAACTGCAATTGGAGCAATATCATATCCAAGAAAATTAAGAGATCAGGGAGGAGAAGTCGAGAGGGAAGAGAGGTGTAGAACTTCCTGTATAATTTGTTTGTCATTTCTATACATGGCCGCCTTCGCCTGCACCCAGATCACAACTGCCGTTAAATAGCTAGAACTCATGCCTTCTTAGTCTTTCCCGCCCCCATAAATATTACCCACAATCAGAAATTCTTAGCTAGCAAACGAATAATATGGTGGATAATAGTGGGATATTTCGTTTCATACATGTACGTGTATAATCTGAGGTTTCATGACAGTACAAGGCAAATTGATCAAAATATGATTCCTTATATATATCAAAGTTCAACAGGCTTACACATATAGTACACTACATGTAATATACTTCTCCTTTGATGACAAAATTGTGTAGGAACAAAAAGAGTGGAACAAAACGGCAAAAGGCTACTCTAGCTAAAAATATATTAGGCTCTACGTGATCTGTTTCTTCAATTGTTCTTTGGTGGGTGAGGTCTTGGTACATGGTAATCGGCATTTAGAGATATATGGCGGCCACCCACATTGGTCTTGAATGGGAGGAGATCACTTTTCTTACTTCTAGGAGACAGTCTACTCCCTATTGTACTGGTCTCTCCTTCCTTTTTATGCTCACATTTCCCAACAGAATAATTAGCCCCTGAAATTTTTGAAGTAGCCAATTCTTTCTTCACTGCTTCCTTCTTCGTGATTACATCCTTCTCCACTTCCTTTCTTTCCATCATCATTTTCCTTCCCTTCATGTTGTAGTTCATCCTTGCCTTGTGATCAATAGCAGTCCCTCCTTCTTTGTCCTGTTCATCACGAGTAAGCATGGGCTTCAGTCGGACTCTAGATCTTCTTAACAAAACAATCACACTGTAATCAAAGCAAACTACCATATATACATCTAAGATGGTTATTAATCATCCGTTTACCTGCAGATTGGTAGATGCCTCGTGAACGCTACTCATCACGAATAACTCTTCACTAGCAAGTACTGTCGTCGACAGCTGATCTAATTAAAATAAAAACAGTAAATATATATGCCAGAGAACATTTGTCCGCACACAAATCATCATCAAGCTAGCTAGAAAAGCACAAAACATCCAAAAGGGGGAAAGTTTAAATGACCAGAGAACTGATATATATATATATATACGTACATACGTACCATAATGAGCGTGTGATACGCAAAAGTTCATTGCTGCACTGAGGGCAACCACCACAACAAGCCCGAGCAGTGAACTGGTTCTGAACCTGGTAACGAGCAACATAGTTAATCTCTTCTTCTCCTTCCGTTCTTCCTACCTGGACTTCCCAACATCGACCGAAAGAGGGGAGGGACACAAAAGCAGGTCCATTTTATAGAAGTAAAAGGAGGCAGTCAAAGCTAGGTTCCCAACACCAGTCCTTTCCCAAACAATATTCTATGTTCATCTTCCCTCACTTGTCTTGGGATTTTCCGTATGAGAACGCATGGAATAATTCAAAAGGTGACTTTAAAGCTTGATTGGTCGTTGATTCTTGGAGCTTGCGAGGAGTGGTGGCCTAAAATGAAGGGTGGAGATTGTACTACTGGCGTGGAATGGAAGATACGAGTGTTGAGCGCCTGTCTGCCGCCATGCATGCAACGAGGAGAGGCCATTGGTGAAGACCGAGGTTGGGTGCCCACCTAACCTTGTGCTTTGGTGCTTTATATTATTGGGTCTCCAGTTCCCGTGTAAACAAATTTACTTTACATGTGATCAGACAGTTTCAGACTCCACCAATACAAAATTGGGTAACATGACTCGGGAAGTAAGTCGAATGGATTCAAACTGCTTGACGTTGGTTTCTACTGTTCTTTTTACTTTTGGGTTTAAACTAGAGGGGCGAATCAGAAGAGAATCCCAACTTGAGCCTATAGGCACAGTTTCTTATACTAGTGGAGGCTACACTGGCGAGCTTGGCTGCTCAATTCCATGGTGGAGGATGTCTCAACTCTAAGAAGCAGTTTGCAAAAAAGAAACTCTGATTAATTAGTTGGTCGTCTTTGCCAGCCTTTGAGGTTTATTTGTTAGGATTCTCACTTTTTGACCAGAGTTTGGTAATTCAGACTTACGACAACTTCTGTTAGTTAGTACATAATGTGAAAGAGCTGGGATTCAAACTTTGTTTTACAACAAGTACGTACGTACGTGTATATTATATATGTAGAATATGTTGAACATGATCATTGTCCTTGGAGAACTGGTTATGGGTCATCTTCAAGAAAAATTAGGTGGAAAGTGTTGTTTGAAAGATTTAATTAATGTACAATTCCCGATTAAGGCCATAAGTCTATTGATAGACATATTACGAGTTAGGCAAGACAGTTGATGATCAGCTGCTATATGTTAATTAATTAGACAGTGATAATTTGCACATGTAAACTGTTGATGTCTTCCACAGGACCGTAAACCTTTATTTATTTATTTATTTTTGATACAACAAGAGATTCCCGTCACAATTCATGAGTTGTTGGTAATTAATAATTCATTCTGAGCATATTTATACATAACATATACATGTCAAACAGAGTGAATATGAATGAGACTATAAATCCCCAAGAATGAATGCTTAGGTATGAACATGTACATTTTTATATCGAAACAAATGATTTAAACAAAATACTTGTTTAGAAAACCTTGTATCAATTGTATCGTGGTCTAATATGTATATCAACATGTACAGCTGGTTCATTTGCAGCATTCATTGATTGGCGTACTACTACTACTACTACTATATATATTCTCTTTCTTCTTTTTCCAACGACGTAGTATTTAGACGCCTTTCAAAACGACGAGACATATTGGGTATGCCCAGATTACATACAGTTGACATTAATTACGAAGGCCCTTTGGTGACGAGGTTCAAGGAGATGTAATCTCGGAACTTGGCACTACTTAAGTCACACCCCTTGATCCTCATTTTTTAAGCATGCTCACATGGTTTCCACGATAATTCGGCCGTCCAGTTTCATCGACTATGGTGAAGAAGTTGGAAATTGCATTGAAAGAAGACGAGAAATAATGTAGTTAGCAGAAGATACGAATGATATTGTTCAGTAGCAACTAGCAAGAGCTAGCTAGCTAGCTTTCCGGCCATTGTCACGTTAAGCTGGTGTTCTTGGGTGCATTGATACCATATATATCTCTTACATTAAAGTATAGTAGTCATTTTAACCCACTAAACATTATATATATTTCAGTCTTTCGTAAGTTATGCATGGTCGATTCTTGCCTTACGGTAAATTTTATTTTATGAATCCATAAACACTTATTTATATAATATGATACAAAGTATCATTCAACTAGATCCCATAGCGCAAATATGCCTTCCTAAACTTGGAAGGATTCATTAATGATTTGATGTACTTATGTCGAGCTGAACTCACCAGAGCAAAGGAGGATGGAGAAGAACAATAGGCGGGCGTGGACGCTCGCTGGCATGGGTGGACGGAATTCACCGATGGGGGAAAAAAATGAAGGATAGCACAACTAAACTTACAGTCAGCAGTCAGCAGTCGGTACATATAGGGGACAACATTATAATATTTTCATATCTTTTGGCCCACTTATGGGAGGGTAATGGCACTTGGGCCTTGGGGACGACTTCCCATTGGTATACAAAGACTCAGCCCATTTTATAAATCTTCATTAATGCCTATTCATATTTGACGACTTGCCACGGTCTTCGTACGATGATGACCACACGTAGGGCTAACCAAATATAACTTATATTCAAACTGATTGATTTGGATAACTCGAAGTTTGTTCAAATTCGACTACGAGATCGAACTAATTTTTAACATATTTACTTGAAATCAATTCAAATATTTTTTATGTTTTTCGAACTCGACTCAAATTCGAATGCATTAAACGGTTTAATTTTGTTGAGCTCGAAACCTAGCTTATTTGGAAACTCGAAATTAGCTCGAAATTAATTTATAAACTGGCTCACTCAATTAGGCCAGCCCTAAATACTAATTGCAATTAATTAGGCCTAGGCTCAAATACAAATTCCGGTTTCTATTTTTCTTTTACAATTATCCAACAAAAAATAGAGGTTGAATTTCCAATATCCTTCATGGTTTTTGCAATTTTCTTGCTTCTATTCTTTCGTTCTTCATTCCTGAAATGTCGTGGTGCATTTGGCCAATGGCCTGATTTTTGTGTGATAAAGTAGATACAAATTAATCTTTAGACTTGATGGCAGAAGAATGCTCATCTATTGCAATTAGAAGTATTGTGCACGAGAACTATCGCAACTTTGTTTTTTGCCTGCGCAGAGCAGGAGAAGCAAGATTGTGTTTAAAACAAGCAGAAGAATTGAGTGTAAACGAAATGCACGATGTTGCTTCAACATAAGACAACATATTCGTGTGTTCTTTCAAAGAACATCAGCACACAAATTTTTCAACATTGAACACTCAAAAAAGGTAGAACTCATCCCCAATAAGCTGCTCGCTGCGGCACCTGACCTTATACATTGAATGTTTTCCTTCGTTGCTAATTTTGATACAGTACATCGTAGAAAACAAAAGGTTTTCTACAACTTATAACCAACTTCTGCATCCCTCCTACTTCTATATAAAAAGGCAGGAATGCTCAGTTCATTGCAGTCTGCATACATAAATGTATGCTCTCTCAAGCTCGTGGGCTGCCTTTGTTCTTCTTGAACATGGAATTCGCATCACTATATATGGCCACCACATTGGAGAGCACAGCAAGTACAATCATGAACACAGATAAAATCTTGTCCTTCTTTGTCGCAATGCCATGGACATCTCTGAAAAAGGAGAAAACAAGGTTCTCGATGTCACTGTTGTAAGGAAAGAAATATACACATGTAGTATCATTGTCAAATTTGTAGTGCCAGTTCCCAGCAATAGTCAGACAATAGCACACATGTCAAGTCGTCACTCAGGAGCATTCACTTATCATATTAGGCAGAAAAAATTTACCTCAAAGTGATTGCAGCCGGGAAAATGAATCCAATGCAAACTGCAGCAGTAGCTCCTGTAAACTGGAAAGCATCCCAGATGCTGGGTATAAAATTTGCACCTAAGAAAACGATAGTAACGAGCCCAAAACTGATCAACCCAAACCTCCTGTTGTCAGAAGCCAATGGTTGCGCAGAGGGAAAGAGAAGGCCATCAAGGTTGAGTCGCAGGGCAAAGAAGATGATAGGGAAGACAAGCATAAGATGCAAAGCATAGCTAACACGAACAGAATCATTCAGCACCAAACCATAAGGGATGCCCAGGTTGGCATCAAAGTTGGCAAGCACATCATCCAAGGTGTTCTCACCAAACAGGAGATACCCAAAGAAGCTAGTAGTTATATACACAGTCGAACATAAAGCAAGTGAAGTTTGCACAATAGGTTGTATCTGGGAAGAGTCCTCAAGTTCATTGTTGATGGTGTGAACTACAAAACCAATAAATAGAAAAACATGTAGTAACGTCAAGGTACATTTCATACAAAAACTGCTATGTTTCCCTCTGACAAATATATTGTCAAATGCTTACCATTGTAATGGCAGATATATGCAGTGACGAGCACTGGGACTACTGTAAACAACTTCCACACAGAAGAAATATTGGAAATTGTAGGCATCCACCTGGGCATTGCAATGCTACCATCTATAAGCTTTACAACAGCAATTCCTGCCGTGATGACAACAAAGACAACAGCCAGTGCAACAGACAATGCGGATGTATATCTCAGTGAATCTGCAAGGTGGAAAACCAGAGCCAATTGAGATGAGGAATGCACCAACTATAAACAAAAATTTCAGCCAAAATGTGTGAATAAGAAAGTAGGTGCTTATTAATTTTCACCATATGTTGATAATCAATAACCGTGAGTTTATCACCCAAAGTCAAGCGCTAAAGCTATGGATGTAATTTCAGTCATAAATTAGGACCAATAACATCAGTATCATTGCGATATAATACTAACAAACTCTCACCAATGCGCTTTAGACAAGCCAGGGGAACAAAGACAAAGAGGGTTGCAACCAGAAGCACGACAAAACGTCCATTCCACCAATGCACCCCAAACCACCCTTCCAAGATACCAGAATGGTGAACACCACTTGAGGATGTCCCCGAAATCACATCACCTTTTATCACATGAAAATCAAACGTAGGTAAATTATAAATCAATGTAATACTTGATTAGAAGCAAAACAGCTTAAGTTATGGAATTTAGCAAAAATTGGTAAAATCATGAATCAGGACGATGAGCAAACTAGAACTCACTACCGCTCATGTCATTAGCCAAAAAACAAGCCCCACAATTCATGATCCATGAACATGCATCAAATCACTCCCTTTCCAATTGTATGTGAAAGAATACTTATTAACTCATTATTATAAGCATTACAAGTCTCACCGTTCTGCAGCGGCTATGCAGCATATGAAGTAAACATTAGTAAGCCGAGAAAACTTTTACAACAAAGCTGTCTCCCTTGGAGTTATGTAAACTAACACATCTGTCAAGTATAAGCTCGGTAAATGAATAGATCCAGAAGCATAGTAATGATCATGTAAACAATTAACACTACCAGGTCGTTCATAACAGCACAAAGCTCTTGCAAGATATGCATCCAACAACAAGTATAAGCTCAAAAAATAGATGGGAATCAGAAGCATGTACCTATAATAATCATGTAAACAATCAACACACCCACGTTGTTTACAACAACGCAGAGCTGCAACAGCATCCTCCCAACTTTCCCGAAAGCCTCCCCCATCAACTCCCCGTAGGAAACCGTCTTCCCAGCCTTGCTGAACCGGAGGAGCATGTCAATGGACGCCTGGGTGAGAAACGCCATGAAAACAATCATGGCAATCCCGGGGCCAAGCCCCAGGACCTTCATGGTCGCCGGCAGGGCCATAATTCCGGCCCCAACGATCGTCGTCGACAAGTTGAAGACGGCACCAGGGAAGGAGGCGCCATTGAACCCCTCGTGCCCAAGGTCGTCATCTTGCTTCCTGCTGGGCAGCAAAGGGGTTTTCTCATCCACCACCTTTTTCTGCTTCCTCTGCTTCTCCTTCTTCGGCGCCAAACTTCCAATCGTCATTGTTTATTCAACCTTATCTTTAAGCAGGATCCCTACTTAGTACTTACAAATCAAATCAAATCTGACCTAAATCCAGAAAAAATGAAATCTTTACAAGCCCCAAATTAAAATGCGATCCGGAGGCCCCGGGAAAAAAAATCAATTTTGAACCAAATGGTTGGGCTCCGACCTCGACCACAGAGACTTCCCAACAATTTACAGACACAGTTCCAAACCACGGGAATTGGAAAATGCAATCAACACAAGAAGCAAGCAGCAACAGGTTACCCAAACCCAAGATCGGAATCAACCCCAATCCCAGCTTCGTCCCCGGGCTACTTATCAACAACACGCCACAGCGAGGGATGGTGAAGGTTCCATATATGCAACGACAGCGGCATTGGCTGCCATCGACTTGACCGCAGAAAAAAACCCGCAAATCTTTTACCGTGACGGCGGTTGGTAGATAAAAAAATATATATCGAAATGATTTTTACAGCAGGAAGGACGCCTACCCAGATTGATTCGAAAAGACTGGAAAAAATGGACGTTTGCGGTGGATGCATCATCTTCGACATTTTTTTATTTTTTATTTGAAAAGAAAATGGAATTAATCGAATAAAAAAAAAGGAGAACGACAAAATCTAAACAAGAGTTGTCAGACAGCGACGGCCGGTTGGAGAAGACGACGGGTTGACGAAAATGTCCCTCTCAATTTAATCCCATCTTATGTTTTTTCCATCTTTTTTAATCTTCTCGCTTTAATATGTGACGTCTCTTACGACCTAATTAAGTTCAATCAAATTACCTATTCATTAAATATTTTTTAATATTTTTATTATTTAAAAAATAGATATAATTATTTAAGATTCTTCCTTCCCACTGCAGGGCTTACAACCAATATCACATATGAGCCCTTCCATCAAATTATTTTTCATGAATATTTTAATCTTTTTTTCATTTTATAAAAACTTGTTAAGACACTTCCTTTTTCTTAAAGAGATTTTTATAAATTTGACTGTCAATATGGTGATATTTGATGAGTAGTCCATGTAATAATTTTATTGATTATTTTAATTTCTTGATTAATTGACTTTTGAAGATTTATAGCTAGATAAATAAATAATTTTAAACTATTAATATTTTCAATCAATAAATGATATATGCAATTAGCCCACTTTTGACCATTTTCCTTTAAAAATACTTAGCATTTCTTATTTCCGAGAATGAATTGCCCGCTTTTATAACAAAATAGATTTTTTCCCCCTAGAAGATAGATTAGTTTTTTTTTTCCAAAGTAGAAGTAAGATATATTTCGTACAATTTTCCAAAGAAAATTAAAGAGAGGGATTGTGAATTCAATGCACGTGGGACCCAAAATAAGTTTGATGGCGATTTGGTCGGTTTGTGGGCCCAAGGTGGGCCATTAAAAATTGTCTGCCAATGCTCTTTCCAAAGTGCTTGTCGATTTTGATTGGACCTTTTTATTACCGTAAACAATCTGTGTTGGGAGTATTATTCCTATACATTATTTATTAAGTGGGCTAGAGTTCAAAACCTGGCCCATCTTTTTTTATTAAGAGCTGGCCCATTTAAGTGACGGTTTGCTGTAGACTCACGAGGCTCGTGACATTTCGGAACTATATATATATATATATATATATATATATATATATATATAAAAGAACTTGTTTTTTGTTTTTCCAACCTTATCATAAAATTATTTTGACCATACTAAATCAGACAATGTAGACTGTAGTCAATTAATCAACCAATCAATAATTGGCCAATATTAAGTGTCCAATATTATCTATATTTTTTGCATCCAAACAAGGGTGTTGTTTTTTAAGTGCTTATCACTAACCAACCTTTAATAACATCATATTTGATGATAATAATATGGCCTGAGTGTCTGGATTGGTTACGTACGACATATAATATTACCATTTTGTCAATATCATTTGCTGGTCGCACTATTTTAATTTGTGGCCACAAATGAAGCCTAACTCAGTACGATAATCCCACTCTTTTGGCAATCGGCAATCGTTCAAGAAATTCCGGCACCAATAACACAAAGTTTGAAGTTTTGCACAGTAAATGAGAAGCGGGTCTAAGTCTTCTGCATAATATGTAATAGAAAATATGAGCGATAATAACAATCGAAGCATGCCATATTCGACCAGTAATTTTCAATAGAAAGATTGTTCGTCCCCATAATCAAGCGAATCAAAACGCAAGACGCTAACGCTGTGTTTATTTAGGAAGATGGGTGTTGAACCTTCGTTGGCGGTGGGACGTCCTCTTCATATATATATATGTATGTACGAACTTTGGCATGTTTTTCTATGACTCATTATTTTTTGCTAGGCTTCTTGGGTCGACCTTTATAAGTAGACATGAATCCCAGACTCAGAACACGTCACTCAAGCTCGATCATGTACATTCGCCTATTTTGTTGATTACAGTAGTTTGCGGTGTGCTCTTAGAAGAGCATGTATCTATGTTCATGTTTTCACTTTGTCCACCCACTTAATTTCATCTCTTCTAAAACTCAATCTACCCAGTTTAAAAGATGATGTTGCTGTGTCCACGCTGCTATCAATGTCAGCAGTAACTCAAAATCAGAATGCATTTAATCTGCAACATACTTGATTAAAGCGCATTGACAAGCAACCAACACCATCTACTTCTCAAAGGTGCCTCGTTCCTTAAACAGTAGTAGTACCATTGGCTGATTTTTTATTAGTGGAGTCAGTGGACAACAATAACAAAAAGGGATTGTCGGTGAAGATTTTTGGGTTGGCCAATTTGTCCTGCTATCAAATTATATGAAAGTGAGACTTTTAGTTACTTGGCCTAAAGCCCAAATTTCTTGGCTACTTACCAAAAGAATCATGTATATTGCCAAAAACCGTAGTGTGCTTTACAGATTCACTTGGTGACAATTCAGTTTCATGGTTCCCAGGATCTTACAGAAAAAATGCACCATCATAAAACTTTAGTGTAGAACCAACTTGAAACTATCACCATATACATAAATCTTCATTACTTGAGTAGGAGCTTTAATGGAGGCTTCTTCCCTCTCAAAAGTTGAAGTCAACTATTTCTCTTTGGTGTCCAGTGGAACCCTCACATTGAGTGTGCTATATGTATGCTAACTAAACATGGCAGACATGGTTGGGATTGACGAAACTAATAATGCACCGCAAAAATATCAAAGTTCAACTTTCATGTTTCCCCATAGGAAGAGATCCTGGAAATTGAGAATTTTCGAGTCAGGCACAGGTTTGTGCAATCATATGGTTATGCATAATTTTCAACACAAATTCTTACCGCTTGGTTCTTTTGTAAAAGGCATGTTATTGTCGAAGTTCATCTGAGCAACGTTATGGAACTCCTCATCCCACACATTGGGCATCTAAAACAAAACAATTTTGCAGAGAAAGTTAACAAGCGAAATGTTAAATACTGTTTTTTTTACAACGACGTGGCATCAATGATGACGCAGACCTGAGAAGGAGCCATATTGAATTCATTGACAGCAGCAATGGGAGAACTTGTTACTCTTCTGAGAGAAAATGGAGGATTTCTGATCCCCGGAATTACACTATGCATTAAACCCTGTTGAGACAGATGAAGCTGAGGATGCACCATGGCCATGTCAGGTGAAAATCCAATAACAGATGAGGAAGCACCCCTTGTTTGGAGAATCTATAGGTGAAAAATTACATTACAAATTTACCATGAAAATGCACAAAAGAAAGTGATTTAAGATCATCATTGTGACAACTTTCTTACATCTTTGGACAGAAAACCATCAAGGTTAAAATCCAGGCATGGATTGACAGTTGCAAGCTTCATTGATAAGAACTGGAAGAGACAAGAAAGATAGTTAACTGCTGCAAATACTCGATAATGTTATAATGATCTGATTTAAGAAGAAGCATGAGACTCTCACATAAATACAACCATCAAAAGAACAGATAATAAAAAAGCAAATCGATTAGAAGCATCCAGGTTGTCTTTGATTCATGGGGAAAATTTCTCAAGGGTCAACTAGAACAAAGATACACGATTCAATTACTTCAAGGCCATACCTCGACCTGTCTTTGCAATGATTGAACATAGTTGATTATTTCATCTAGCATTACTGCTTTTCCAGTCACCTGTATTGCAAATATTCATGAATTATAGTCCAACTACTGAAACAGATACAGCCAGTTTAGACGCAGAACTTCCAGTAGAAAATTGATGATCATACTTTGCTACAACCAGGTACAAGGTCTTGCAAAAATTTCATCCGTTCACTTATCTTCTCTCTTCTTACCTGTGATTTGGGCATATAAAACAAATGATAAACTGAAGAAAAAGTAGCTCAATCCTCATTGACCTACTTGAGTGTAAGAACAACTAAAAGCTTACTCTTTCTGCTAGACTGTGGCTGTTTGTGGCTTGACCTCGTCTGGCCCTAACATGAATATAATCATCTTTAGGCGTATTCGAGTTTTTGGAGCCATCTTTAACAGATTTTCCATTCAGTTTTGGAGTGCTTGAAGAGGGATTCTGCTCGCCACTCTGTTTACTCTCCAAGTTCTCCTTTGCTGCTTCATGAGATAAATGCCGGTCTCCAGTTACAAGGTCATGTTCAGCTTCCTTTTGGTCATAAATGTAATTATTAGAACTTGGTTGAAATGACATAGCAACAAAATTTGCTCTTCAATGAACTTTTTTAAAAAAAGTACCTGACTACTTCTTTTCCGCTTTTTAGTTCCATGTACGGTGTTGTTAGGCTCTTCTCCTGAATTCTCCCAAAAAGATGGATCTGCTTGACCATCAAACTTTCCTTCATCAACTTCACTCAATTTTGTCTCAGTTATAATGTTTTCTTCATTTGATGGCTTCACTAAAGATTGGGTATCTATGTCATCCTTTTCCAAACTCCTGCCAGCTGTTGTACTGTCCATTTGCCAAGAAACATTTAAGGGTGTTCCATTCCCTTGTAACTCCATCTCCTTGTTTTGGGCCTTGGTTGCTCCTTTCACGTTGTTTGACGATAGAACTTGTGTGGCCTGGATGCATCCACTTGTTGAGAAAGGATTAAGAGGCTCCAAATTCTGTAGTGGATTCATGATATCACCATAGTGTCCACTGAAACATGAAGATCGAGCAACTCGTTCAATAAATCCTGAATCAGGAGGAAACTGGGATAAGTTTTGATGGAGGATCCCAGCTCCTGTCTGCAAGAATACAGCTCCCTTTGACTTTGAAGTTGGAGAATTCCAGCCATAATCATGAGGCCTTTCCATGCCTGATCTTGAGGATGAGGGCAGGCCAAGCATCCTTCCGGGTAACAAGTGGGATAAGTTTGAGCTGCTTTGCAGGTTACTTTCACCACAAGCTAAATTTTGTGATCGGGAGTGATCCCACATGTTGGGGGAGAATGAATCCGGCATGGAAGCAGTGGCACAGGAGGAAGGAGCAGTCACAGAATTGTCCGTAAGAAATGGATTTTGGATGTCGGTACCAAAACTCCAATCTGCAGGGAGATTAGTTGGCTGGATATTCAAGCCCTTCCCTTTTCTCTTCTCGGAATCAACTTTATCTTTGTCACTCAACTCCATTCTCCTCTAACATTAGAGACATAAAAATTCCAGAAGAAAATAAACCCTTGAACTGATCTCCTAGTAATTGTGCTCAATTAAGAAGCAATACCACTGCAAGATGTTCCAACTTCCAATCTTCCCTTTTCCTTATGACGGTTGAAGCCCGTATTTTAAGAACACTGAACATAAACATCAAATAACCAATATATGAAGTAACTCCAGTTCTTTCAGGTCCGGTCAAATTTGAAATATAAGAAGAAAGTTGCCAAAGGAAATGCTAAAAGCTTGAATTTTTCCGCTCGTATAATTAAGCAGACGTGGCTAATGGATCTGGTAACAATACTTCTATTACATCTGAAAGGTCATACAACAACAATGATCCAAAAAAGGAGCGAGCGCACTGATGAAGAAACTTCCAAACATAAACCAAACTAGGACCTAAATGTTTGAATCACAATCACTCCAAGGAACATCCCAAATTCATCAATTTAACTTACAGCTCAAATATTCACACTCTCAAAAAGAGGGGTGAAAAATTTGCAGCCTTCAACAAAAACAAAAAAAATCAACAGAAAAACAAATCATTTAAAGCTCAAACTATCAAGCAGCTATTGAAAAAACCCACAAGCCGGTGAAATCCCAAGCGGACCAGGAGAACAT
Organism: Piper betle; assembly: GCA_033002965.1. NCBI lineage: Eukaryota > Viridiplantae > Streptophyta > Magnoliopsida > Piperales > Piperaceae > Piper > Piper betle. Next base: position 160,165 of record JAURVB010000132.1, on the reverse strand, counting down.
AAACTAATCCTGAACCAAAAAAAATGACATCAAGAAAAAGGAAAAAGAAAACGCAAGCATGAACAGAGAAACACAAATACCAAGTAAAAAGCAGGAAACAAAAGATATACCCAGTACACTCACTTTGATGCTTTCGGTATCCTCCACCCCCAGCGCTTCATTGACAAGCTTCAAAAGAAGCTTCCTTGAGATGGGTGTTTGTGCAAACTGTCCTACGTTTGCCCAGGGAGGGGTTGGCCTATGAAGCTGCCACCAACTCCACTCATTCCTTCCTCGTCGAGCAGAGGACACAGAGGCAGGGTGAAAAAGGTGAGAAAAGTGGGGGACTGCCGCAGCAGACTGCTCCTGCTCTACAAAGAGAGAGTGAAGAAGAAGAAAGGGAAAGCTTTGATGGCAGAAGGGTATGCATTTATACCCACGCCTTCATCAACAAGCGAGCCATTGAATGATTAACACCGCCATTACTCCTCTAATCTCAAGCTTTCTCCATCCCCAAGAACGCCCTTATTTTACCTTACCCTTTCTTAATCTACAATTATTATTATTTTCCCCTCATAATTATAGCACATACAATAGAGCATATATGTACAATGTGCAAATGCATCTATTTACGCTGAAATTTTAACCTATATAACAACAAATATTTGATATATTGATTACAATTTTTATAATTAAAATTATCATGCTAATTCATAATTTTATGTGGGTCTATATTTATAGTTAACTAATTAAAACTTTAACCATGATTCATGACATGATGTATAATAATTGATAAAGCATACTCTTCATGCTAAAAATGAATAGCCAGTCTGCATGTATTATGATATTGCTTATGGATTGTATTTTATTGGATGCATGTATTATGATATGTCAATCAAACATGATGCAGCTACTTTAGCTTAAGCAATTGATCTGATTAGGTTAATCCATGCTTCTATTATTATTGGTTGCACCCAAGGTTTGAGCTTGCAACTGACAATGCCAACCATCAAAGTTTCTTTAACTAATCAAGTTCATGTCCTTTATTAGTTTTATAAGCAGGTCCAAGCATACTTTATCAATACATCTAATCTCCCTAAGTGGGGGTCTCCAAATTAGTCTGCTTATGGGGAGTCAAGAATCTAATTAATCAATCTCTGCCCAGAAAAGTTGGACAATTTTATCGCCATTATATCGTGACACGATCCTTTGAAACGTAAATGTTGTGATAAGTATAACCGATAAAACCGGACCGGACCGGTTGGGTTTGGCGAAGGAGTGGCCCCTAATCGGGAGTTTTGAGGAATCTCATGATACATGACTAATAAAGTGCATTAGTCACTCTTAATTATGGCATTAGCAAAGTGATTTAAGCGTGCGGTACGGACATCCACTTTGTCTGTCACTATAATTGAAGGCCAATGTTTAGGCCTTCTCCCGGCACGAGCATTATTTATCGGGGGGCTTTTATTTGGACGATCTGATTATAAAGATGACACATATCTATTTTTTTTAAAAAAAATTCAAATTTGATCTGAGCCGTCCGATTATAAAGACGAACCAGATTTATTATTTTTAAAAAAACCGCCGACTGGATGTGCGGCCGCAACTTTGATCAAACCCTTTTTTTTTTGCTTTAATAGGTAGATTGATACAATAGAAACATTTAGTAAAATGCTTGCCTGTCAAGCACTCTTTTCTCTATACAAAGATCAAGATCAAATGAATGTTTATTCTCTTTCTTTAAAACAAAGATCAATTTTTGACTTCTCACTAACTAATGATTGAGTGAGATGCAAATCGTTTAGGTATATTTTGATTATATCTTTGCACTCTAATGAGTCGTGCTTACAAACAAAATGGATTGTTTTGGGGATTCTTATCTAACTAACTTCGACTAGATATGTGATATGTAAGTTCAATTGGTGAAAGCACTGCCCTATCAAGGCGGAAGCTGCGGGTTCGAGCCCTGTCAGTCCCAAAAATTCTATGGTTCGAATTTTTAGTATTCTCTAATTTATCACTTTGGATAATACAATGTCGATTAACCAAAATGCATTGGAATAAAGAAACCGAAGAACCGGAACCATATGGATTTCCAAAGAAAGACTCGCGAATATCGAGTAACTGGCCAGGCCGCTAAGATAGCTAAAATAGTGATGAATCCTATCAATAAAATGGGTCCTCCGTGCAAATCCAGCCTTGGGGTGGCCAGATTGGGCCGCGTGGCCAAAGATTCGACCGTTTTTTTTGTTGCGAGTTAGATTTGCATTCCCCTAGCCAGATCTGGTCAAAAGCGCTAGCCAAATCCAACCGTGCAATAGAAAAAAAAACAAACAAAATTTTTGTGGCCGCTCCCTACGAGTTGGATTTGGCCTTCCCCTAGCGGCGGCCAAATCCAACCGCACAGCAGAAAAAAACAAACAAAATTTTTGTGGCCGCTCCCCTGTCGCAGCGGGGGAGCGTGGAGGAGGAGGCCACAGGGTGGTGGGCCGGCAGGGTCGAGGGGGAAGGAGGCGACGGCAGGGTCGAGGTGGAGTGTGGTGGCCGTGGCAGGACAGTCGCGTCAAAAAATTTAGTTTTTTTTTTTTGAAAAAACAATAGATCTGAGTCATCCTTATTATTAGATGGCCCAGATCAAGGTTCAGGGTAAAAAAATTCTTTCTATCCCAGGCTCATAAACTCTTTACCCTATATATATATATATATATATATATATATATATATATATATATATAGAGGGAGTCTAAGTTATCAATTAAGTATACACTACATAATAATAACTCCACTAAAATATTCAACCTTAAAAAGAATTAATGTAATTGCATAATTGACTAATTATTATGGTTAAGAACTCGACCATTTGTATACCTAAGTTAGTATCAACAATATTGATGAGTTTGTGCGATTGATTACACATTGAATTCAAAACGTAACTAGTTCGAAAATTTAATTAGTTAGAAAAGTTTTAATTGGCTGGATTTATGCAACAGTCCAAATTGGCAAGGTATGCTCCATGATTGGGAGCAAACTCTATGTCTGTCATAATTCACTGCATTGTTTTTTATTTAATTTAAAGACATCGCTTATTCAAAGCTCAAAAGATGAAACATTCTATAATGCATGCATTAATCAAACAAAAAGAAAGGAAATCATGGCATGTACTCCAGTTCACTTAATCTGTTGCTAGTATATGGCATTGTCATTAGGCTAAGAAAGAAGATGAGATTGTAATCGATGATCGTCTTCGTTAACATGATTTGCATGTTGAATAAATCAAATGTTGGTGATCATGAAGATTCAAATAATTGGTTGAAGGCTCATTAGTTCAATATCAGAGTCAATCGTCTTGAGCAGTGGTACATAGCTACACAATATATGATGTTGCAACGTAAGAAGACTATCTAAGAGAGACCGCGTGAAGACAAGATATTATGATGCAAGTCACTTAATTAAAGGCTGTCTACTATTGTAGATGGCATCATAAATTGGCCTAACATTCATCATTGGAGTAAGGAACTTGTTCACTAAAAAAGCTGACTATTATTATTAAGTATATGTACATATATATATATATATCTCATCACATTCATTAACGAGTTTAATTAATTGGAAGTTATTATCATAAAGAAATCCATATATGTAGTTGGCTGATTTTTTATTGCCCGGCTTCTTTTATTTGGTTAGCCTGTGATCTCCTGCAACAGTATTAACTTCTTATTATTTCGTGAAATGTGGTTTTTATTTGGTCCTAATTGCTTGCTTCTTAAAATATTTCGCTTCCTCCCCCATTATGAAACTTCAATGACTTTGAAATTGAAACAGAAGTTTGCAAGTTGGTGTCGAGGCATTGAAAGGAATAGAGCTAGCATTGTAACAAGTTAGTGTTTCACAAGATTATAGCTGTTGTATAATATGAACAACTTTAAAAAGTAGCATTACATAGGCTCATGTAGACAACCGGCATACTCCCAAAAGAAAAAGGGTGAAAAGAATCCGAAGAATTAATCTAATCAATATGGTTGAGATGAAGATGAGTTGTGACCCAATTAACATTTGCCAGGCGATGGGAGGAACTTGGTGAGATTAGAATATTACATTAGACCTGCATAGATACATGAATTATGGAATGGTTAACAGAAAAGGTGAGTCTGCTTTACTTGATTTGGTGGTCTGTATTGAATAAACAAATGGCTGGTGTTCGCATGAGCTTGGCTGGCAATTGACATTTGCCTCTGCTTTTGCGAAAAGCTAAACTTACCAGCAATAACAACAACAACAACAACAACATGGGATGACAGTTGGGGATTCCAGATATCTTCCACTCTTTGTTTACGGTTCTTTAATTACTGTAATCAAACTCTTCTTCTCTGCATCATTAGCAGTTTTAACTCTGTCAACTTCCTTACCTCATACTCAACACTTTCATAATAAGTACCTTCTGTATATTTTCATGTTCCATTATATTATATGACATTATTTTGTGTGCCCAGTTTTTGAGTGAGAGCCAGTACTCCATTGGAGAGGTCCACCTCCAGGTTATGAAGGCTGGAGTTGGACGGTGCAAGGCCTCGAAAATAATAGATGGGTGAGTTTCAAGGTGCGTTTGGTATCTCTGCCGACTAAAGCTAAGGCACTTTGGTCCGATTTGGAAGCCTCCTCAGTTCTGGACTTGGTCCATCCCAGTTCCTATCACAGATTCACAGTTCTGGACTTAGTGGGTTAAGAATCGCATTCCCAACCTGATCTACACTAATTGTCGGGCGTCCCATTGTCACGCGGCAATCCATGCGGGACCATACCACCAGACACATTCAATCATACTCGTGAAAATTAAATTGTGTCTAGCTATTGACATCGCTCGCTGGTCATGTCTCTTGTTCACATTAATAACAAGTAATTGAGCAAAACCTGCAACCAGTGAAAGTACCAGAGGAGATATACATAAATCGGCACGACCAGTTACCGGATTCAACATTTCCGGCCCTGCTCCTACAAGAACAGTTACTGCCCAGAAATATGATATACAATGAAACATCAGCCCTTGCAATTGGGGCGCCATTGCAACATTTTGTCCAAGTTATGTCAAAGCTTTAACTCGGACGCATAGATACATGCATTGCATTGGTAGACGGAGGGAGATTTAGCAGCCATTCACCTTTGCAAAAAGGCTTGCAGATGCGAATGTACGTATGATCACATTTAAAGTTTCTTTAGCACAATTTCATGGAAGCATATATTATCATCACTGGTTTCTCTGCGACGAGAAGAGGGCTGCATGATTGCTTCCCTTCTTAACAGCTTTCCAATCGCTTTCCCAACCTCTCACTCATGCCATTTTTATGATGAAAAGTTGCAATCTTTCTTGAAAATCTGCGCATCCTCTGCAACTTCTTTCATAGTTGCTACTCCCTACATGGCCCAGATGGAAGTCACGTCCTTGTAAAAATTGTTGCAAGCAATGCATCATGTTGGCTCCCACCAGCATCAGAAACAAACCAAGTCTTACAATTGAAGCATAAATGTACAAGCTCGGATTGGTAGTTTACACCTTTGCCTTACTAACCATCCAAGTTCCAGCAAAGATTAAAGCACATATTTGAGAACAAATCCATTGGTTGCACATGATTAATGTACACCTACTAACCACATTGAGAAAAGTGGCCAGTCGGTGATGGTCGACACTAGGCGATAAAAACATCCCAATTCAAGACATTAGATGGTGTGTCATAAACGAAGTTGCTTTGGTTCCTCATGCCAGATTAGAACATAGGACACTGGTCTAAGCAAGAACACCTCAAAGTTTCAAACCATCTTAATTTGTTCCTTAATTAACTTGAAAAATAGCTTCTTCTCGGATGAAGACTGATTACTACTAATGAATTGAATAGATAGATGCGGTAGAATTGCCAATCTCCTTGTAGCTGACATTTCCAGCAATCGACAACTGGTATAAAATTTTCTCTACCCAACTTATCAGATCTGCCACTGTCACACTCCCTTGATACGATAGATGACAACGGACAAGCTCGTTTTCGATGGATGATTATGCATAAATAGTTCTATAATTTGAATGTATATATATGTAAGTTTTTTTCATATCTTTAAGAAAAGTTTCAATTGTCCTTTAAAGAGTTAAAAGAGTTTAGTGGAAGTATTGTTGTTGGCCGGTCCAGCTCATGATCCAGACTTTTTCCTAAAGTTACATCCGGGCAAGATTCATGGCATGCTCTTCCTTACTAAACCTTGATTACATCCAAATATACCAAACCATTAGATATTTGAGATGCTTGCCACACGAGGCATTGGTGCCATTATATTATTAATTTACTTGCAATCATGGAGTACTAGACCGTGAAGAACAACCAGACTTATCATCATCATCAGCTGGTTGCAATCAGAGCATTAAAACTTACCAGCTACATGGAAGAAAAGAGAACTTGGGTCATGACCAAGGTTCAAGTTTGTTGCTCTGGTTTAATGAATGGTCATGTCCAAATCACATGAATTGTTTTTCGAAACTCTTGACGTCTCTTACTAGAAAACCACACCCCAAACTTCAATACAGGCAAACTAGGGAATGCTATTAGAACTTCGGGGGAATGAGGAGTAACAAAAGAAGAGAAAAATCAGGATTGACAATTGACACTCATCAACAATGGCAACAAAAACAGAACTAGATTACTACAATCGGATTGCTTACCGACAAACCCAGGTAGATGGCAACTTCAACCAAATGAATCCAAAGAGGCCTGTGAGAAGTAGACTGATGGTCGACGTTTACCAAAGTACAACAAGGTCTTGATTAGTTTCGGTAACATAACATGAAACTGTCAAAAATTTGATTGCACAGGGTCGAAAGGAGATGGATCCTGAAAGTCAAAGAAGAAATCACTGAGACATATGCCTGCAGAGGAAGAAGAAACTCAGATAAGAAGAAAAATCAAATAAAAGTGATTCCTTCCACAAGTTTATTGAATCAGTTACAATGAATGAGTTACATCATTTACATTGGATTGCCCCCAGTGCATGAATTCCAATCATATAATGATGGAAAGATTGAAAAAAGGAAATGGAAGTTACAAAAGTTCGTGACAGATTCATGACAATCACACACACACACAGAATTTTACACTCAATCACTTTGTTTAATGAACTTTTCATCATTTGTACTATCACCTATTATTATTCTTTTCTATCATAAAAATGTTAAAGTCGCAGTTGTTAAAAACAAGTTGCATTATTAAAACAGCCGGCCAATTATAAAAGACGGGAATGCAAATTTACAGGATGAAGATACTCTGCTTCCCTACTGTTCTCCAGACTCAAAAGCTAGCGGCTTTTATTTTTGTCCTGGCCTGTAGTTCCCATCATCTTCTTCACCATCAACAGAAAAATGGATATCTGGAACATACCCAACCAACTTCATGTCTGTAATCAATACTCCTAACCTTTCATATAGCGCATCACATCTTGGATGAACCTTATCACCAACAAGGAAGGCATGCACCTCATTTTGAACCTCAATCCAGCTGCATCCGGGTTCTTTTTCAGACTATGATGTCTCATTAACTTCCTCATCCCTGAAAAAGCGACCCAATTTCCTGCTTCCAGCATAAATATTGGAAAGGAGAACATAGACAGAAGAATCTTGTGGATCTAATTCTAATAAAGCAGTTGCTGCTTGTTCAGCTATGCCCACATTTCCCTGCAATTTACATACGCTAAGCAATGTTCTCCATATTACGGCATCTGCCATTAAGGGCATGTCAAGAATAAGTTGCAAAGCTTCGTCAACCCTACCCGATCGGCCAAGTATGTCCACCATGCATGAGAAATGCTCCAAATGGGGCTCTAATCCATAATGATGTACCATCAAGTAGAAATATCTGGAACCTTCATCAAACAATCCTATATAACTACAGGCTCTAAGAACAGATAAAAATGTGGCATGGTTAGGTTTTACACCCTCCAATTCCATCCTTTGAAAAATATGGATTGCCTCTAGTCCTAGGCCATGCTGAGAATACCCTGAGATCATAGCATTCCACGTCACAAGATCCTTCTCTTTCATCTTCTCAAACATAAGCAACGGATCATGCATTACCCCACATTTTGAGTACATATCCACTAATGTACTTGCAATATACACATCTGACTGCAACTCGCGTTTGAAGATCTGAGCATGCATTTGCCTCCCTAGTCCCTACTGTTGCCAGATTTGCACAAGTATCAATAATAGTTGCATAAGTAAAATTATCAGGCTCTAAACCTGCCTCCAACATTCTTGAGAAGAACCTTTGAGCTTCCTCACTCTGTTTCTGAGTTGCATATCCTGATATTATCGCATTCCAGGAGACAAGCGACTGTTCTTTTATTCTTGAGTGAAGTTTTCTAGCTTCTTCTACATTTCCGCATTTACAGTACATATCAATTGTAGCAATTCCAACAAAAGTATCAAACCCCAATCCATGTTTGATGATTTGACCGTGAACCTCTGTTCCACGATGCAAGTCCTGCAAAGCAGCACAAACTTTGAGAACACTACCATAAGTAAATTCATCTGGTTCCATATGCCATCTCAACATTTGACAGTAATATACTAACGTTTCCTCATTTTTTCCATTCTGGCCAAAAGCCGCTATTATAGCATTCCAAGACACAGCATCTCTTATTTTCATTTCATAAAAAATTATGCTTGATTCTGTAAGAGCCCCACATTTTCCATACATATCTAGAATTGCATTCCCTACACAAGTATCTAAATTAAAACTAAGCTTTAGTACCAGTGTATGAACCTGAGAACCTTCATTAAGACCTTCCAACCCAGCACAAGAACTTAAGGCACCAGACAAAGTGATCTCATCTGGACGAATACCAGATGTTTGCATAAGCTGGAACAATCTGAAAGCTTCCCTATGTTTATTGTTACGAATACATCCCACGATGATTGCATTCCAAGATTCCAAGCCACGCTTTGGAAATAGCATAAAAACTTTCCAAGAATCTGCCAAGCTGTCGCACTTGGCATACATATCCAAGATGGCATTGCCCACAATTGAATCTAAACCATAATTGGTTTTCAGAGCATGCCCATGAAGTTGCTGACCAATCTCCAAATATCCCAGTCCAGCACATGAACGGAAAACACTGGCATACGTAGACTGACTTACTTCAACACACATTTGCTGCATTTCCTTGAAAACTTTCAGGCTCTTCAATGGCTTCCCGTTCTGGGCATAACCAGCAATTACAGCACTCCAGGACACTGAATTTTTCACAGACATCTCTTTGAAGATTTGACCGGAGTCATCCAAGCTCTTACACTTTGCATACATGTCCACCAAAGCGCTCCCCGTCATAACATCGAAGTCCAAACCCACAATAACTGCACGGCAGTGAATCTGAATCCCCAGCTCATAGTTTTCCAGTCCTGAACACGACTTCAGCACAACAGCAAAAGTAGTTTGGTCTGGCCTCATTCCCATCTGCCCCATCATCACGAATATCTCAATAGACTTCCAGAAGAACCCATTTTGCAGGTACCCAGAAATCAAAGAATTCCAGGATACAACATCTTTCTCAGGCATAGCATCAAAGAGGGACCTTGCCTGTCCCACCAATCCACAACTCGCATAACCGAAAACCATTGCATTCCAAGAGATGATGTCCCGCAGATGCATTTGGCTGAACACATTATGGGCATAACCCATTTGCTCGCATTTTATGTACATATCAATCAAACAATTGGTAACAAAAATGGTTGGGGAGAACCCCGACCTGATCATTTGCCCATGCGCAGCTTTTCCAACCTCTAACCGCCGCAGATAAGAGGACTCTTGAAACAGCTGGGAGAAGGTACGCTTTAACGGATGGAGCTGAAATGATGCACTTGTTGCTAGCAGAGAGGCATGAAGGGAGGCGATAAAATTTTTGGTCGAAAAGAGAAGCAATTTGGGTCCTAGAGGGTGAAGACATGTCTCGGTGAGGCATTTCATCAAACATCTCAATAGCATAGAAATTCAAAACCTCAATTAGATCACTCTAGATAACCTCCTCCGCATTTAGATTCATTGTTCAACATATATAATGCAACACCTACATTCACACGTTCATAATTTGTAATATTGAATAAATGCATATAACCAATTGCTAGCCAAAAAAAAAAAAATTCAAACAAAACCAAACCAACTTAAGAGACATCAATCAAAACCACATGTTGAGACAGAATCCTCCTATATTTTCCTACAAAAAGACCAATTGATTAAAAATAAATAAATGTAACAAGCACTAAGGAGGGGTATTGATATTAGAGAATATATATATATTTTCAACAAGAGAAGGTATATTCCTCCTAGGTAAAATAGAGAATTGGTGAGAAATCTACAGGTTAATTAAATTCACCTGATATTGAAGTAAGTTAGAATCATGTGGTGAATCACTAGAGAATTGTATTCACCTGTTATTGAAAAAAATGAGAATTACATGGTAAATCACTCTAAATTAGTAAATTAATAAGTACAATCTATAAAATAAAATATGCCCAATAAAATAAGAATCAAGTCAAAGTTATAATTGCCAAAGAGGGAGACATGGTTAAGCTTTAGTCAATACAAATTTAATGCACCTTTTTTCTGTCGGATAAGCAAAATTTTTTTTGCTAAGAGTGTAATTCATTGAAAATTGAAATCAAAATGTGATTTACCTAGAGATAAATTTATTGCCAACTATTAGAATTAGAATTATACATTATTGAAGTTACCGCTAACATATATAGTCTTCCTCGTCATCCCACTAGAACAATACCCACATTGGTTCAACTCACCTCACTTTAGTAGCAGTTATGAATCTTATAATTAATATGAAAACTATGAGAATTATCAAACGCTAGAATTATCAACAATAGTGGTTGTAACAAGTAATTATGTGGATCATTTAAGTCATTTGAACAAAGTACTAGCACTTCCTACTTGCTCAATTATCAATCAGTAGTAATAATGTAAACAAAGCAATAGATTTTTTTAAAAAAAAATCTCAAGAGCTGAGCTTCCATTTATATGAAATATTCTTAAAAACTAATAGCAGCACCATTTCAGACAGATCAAACCAAACAACTACAAAGCAACATGGCCACCTCACACCCACAAAATGTCACTCTGTAACTCAACAAATATCATTGTGAATCAAAATGAGCACAACAACTTTCCACATCCAAACCAAGCTAGAGACCACAAAGAATGACAAAAAAGAGACCTCTGGTCTCATTCAATAATTTTGATTTCAGTTATGGAGACAAAGGGTCTAAAGAAAAATGTGCTTAATATCACAAGATGGTCAATTGTGAATTACAATGATCAAAAGTCTCAAGAATTGATTGCTCTCACTTCCTAACTGCTTTCACAAAAAATCCACTACAGTATGACACCTAATCTATGCAGAAACGAAAAATTGCAAGTTCTTATGCCAAATTTCAACATGAAGTCTATCTTCTTTCACTGTTTTAGAGGTACATCCAAAATATATTCATAAATAATTCATATGATTCCATCATGTGCTTGAAGTTTAATACTTACACTCAAAATATAATTCTTCTAAGGAAGAGTAATTTGCGAAGACCAATGATGATAAATAAGCATATAAGGGGAAAATTTCAAACAAATGGTTTGGACAAATTTGACTAGTTGACGTAAACGGTTAGCTTCTATAATAACCTCCGTACATTTTCCCATTATTCTTTTACCTCGACCCTTCCTGCTTTGGTAGCAACGCTATGAACGTCGATCCATAATGAATACCTGAACAATCTTGGTAATGAGAATAGGGGGACACTTGGAGAAGATGAAGGAATCGCTTCTCGGTACAATCTAAATCGAACTGCCAACAATGGTTTGGATGATTTCTTGATTTACAAGACAAGGAAGAATTTCAACCCCCTTCCCCAATTACACAATCCCTCCTTTTATTCCCATTCAAGTTCCTCACACACATTTACTCCTCTCACGTGCTAACTTTCTAACATCACTCACCTCCCCAGAAACGAGTTCAGAGTTCAACAAAAATCTTGATTTGAATCTATACGCTTTGCACCCTCACTTTCTTTTAACAAAACTCGGTATTCATGTGGAAAATTTTGAACTCTAATTAGAATTGTGCTCGATTGTACCATGAAACAGAGGATTTAATATTTGTCCATAAAACAAAAAGTTGAGTTGTTCCTCCTTTCCCTCACACTGCTTTAACTTCCTTTGGCGTGACATGAAGCTCACATGATGAAGTCAGTATTGGCAGAACTGGATTAACCTTCATAGTTGGTGTTAATTTGGGCTTCAACTGGGATACGTAAAAAACATCATGAATTTTTAAATCTTTTGGAAGCTGCAGCTGGTATGATACCTCTCCTACCTTCTTCAATATTTGATATGGGCCATAATACTTTGAAGTGAGCTTCTTCATGTCCTTTGTTCCCCTGAATGTGCTTTGCCTATGTGGCTGGAGCTTAAGATATACCCAATCTTGAGGTTCTAAAGCAACATCTGCTCGTTTCGTATCTGCATACATCTTTATTCTTTATTAGGTTTTGTGCCTCCACTAAGTTGCCCCTCAATTCCTTAATCAGTTGATCCCTACTTTGAAGGAAGCTATCAACTTCTGATACAGTTGCTAAACCTTGTACGTAAGATAGAATAGAGGGAGGTGGTCTATTGAAGAGAGCTTCAAACGAACTCATCTTAATGGTTGACTGATAACTTGTATTATAACAAAATTTTGCCCAAGACAGCCACTAAACCCATGTCTTTTGTTTTGAATTGGTGAAACATCTGAGATATTGCTCCAAAATTCTATTGACTATCTAAGTTTGCCCATCCGTTTGTGGATGATATGCGCTGCTAAGGTTGAATGTACCTTGTAGCCTAAGCAACTCTTCTCAAAAAGCACTAGTGAAAGCTGGACCCCTATCACAAACTATGCTCACTAGCATCCCATACTTAAAGATGTTACCGAAGAACAATTGTGCCACAAGTGGAGCAGTGTAAGGATGTTTAAGTGCAACAAAATGAGCACTCTTAGTCAGTCCATCCAACACCACCAAAATGCAATCCCACACATTACTATTCGGCAAGTGAGATATGAAGGCCACGGAGATATGTGCCCACACATGGTGAGGAATGGGATGAGGTTGCAATAAACCTGCTGGAGATTTATGAAGACTTTTATTCTTGGAACAAACATCACAATTTTGAATAAAATCCTTAATAAGCGATCTCAATCCCTGCTAGTGAAACACCGCACTAATTCTCTTAACAACTTTGAGAAATCCTTTATGATTATATTATGGAATTCAACGATAATGATAGAAATTAATTCACTTTTTGGGTCTACCACAATTTTGTTCTTGTACATTAATAGTTCGACCTTGACACACCAATGGTGAGATAGTTCCTTGAGGCTTAGTTTGGTCTTGAGTTGTTGGATGCAATTGCTAGCATCGGATTCCCTCTTAATTTCCTGTAACCATTGCTACAGGAGTTGACATGGCCAAGCAATTTGCTATTCCCGAAACCTAGTTTATTTGATCACATTGATGACCATCCTTCTATTGGTTGTCGACAATCCGAGATAATGAATCAGCTGCCTTATTTTCTTTCCTTGGCTTATATTCAATGATGAAATCATACCCAATCAATTTCACCAACCACCTCTATTGAGCTACTATGCTAATCCTTTGATCCCACAAATGTTTACGGCTTGCATGATCTATTTGCACAATAAATGTACGCCCCAACAAGTAATTTTGTTTAGAGCCCCGTAATCAACACACATCCACAAACTGCTGTTTTTTTTTAACTAATAGCACAAGAGAAGAGACAGGGCTGGTACTAGGCCGAATGACACCTGCTTGCAACAATTCTTGGACCTGTTTCTCAATCTCGTTTTTTGGAAGATATCTATACCCCTTGACCATCACCGGATCAACCACTTCTTTGATTGGAATCTTGTGGTCACAAGATCATGAAGGAGGCAATCCATTAGGTAACTGAAATATAGCTTCAAACTGTTTTACGAGTTTAGTGAGTGTTGTCACTGCTTGGTTGTACCATTGAATTGTAGATATTTTTCCACACCAGCTGTTGATAATAATGTGAGATTCATCAGTAAGCCTCTTCTCTTTTTTTCAGAGATTGCTTCTTCTGTTTACTATCTAATAATATCCCTCTTTCCACAGGGATACCATTTAATTTTACCCACTGGTTCTGCAACTTAAATTGCATTGTGATTTCAGCAAAGTTCCATAAAATCTGGCCCAAAGTTAGCAACCGATGAATTCCCGACACAACATCGAGGACTTTTAATTTAAGCAAATAAAAACTAGTTTCAATATCCACCCCTCCCAAAATCAGCTTGAGGTTGTTACATTTCCTTGCACATAGCATTTGCTCTCCATTAGCTACCATAACCTTCAATATGCCTTGGTTGCTAATATTCAATTTGAGCTCTTTGGCCAAACTTTTATTTAGGAAATTATGGGAGCTACTGAATCTACCAACACTGTAATTTCTTTCTTAAGAATTTTGCCCTTAATCCTCATAGTGTTGGATGAACCTGTTAAAGCATTGAAAGATATTTCTGGTATGGTAGATTCTTGCAAAGTACCTTCCCCCTTCAATTGACTTGAGTCATCATTATCATCTTCTTTTGATTCCCAAATCACCTCTATGACAAACAATCTTTTGCATTTATGCCCCTTTGAGTACTGCTTATCACAATGGAAACACAAGCCTTTTTCTTCTCTGTCCTGCATTTGTTGGGGAGTGAATTTCCTAATATCTTGTCCAAAAGATGGAATAGCTATTGTATTTGTCTCCTTTGTTTCCAATCCAATCTTCTGAGCAATGGTACCCGCCATCCTATTCACAATTGTTGGCTTCTCTTGGTGTTCAAATAACAAGGCTACGCTAATACCCTCAAACAGTGTTTTTGGTTTTTTTGACAATACTTCTCTTCTTATATAATATTTCAATCCTGTAACAAAACAAGTGATCTTCTGTTATTTTAGCAACTTCCCACAATGAGATAGTGTTCTAAAAAATTTAATTTGATACTCTTTCACTGTCCTTGTTTGTTGCAGCTTAATGAGGTCACCAAAGAAGTCTTCATACTCAGTAGGTCCAAAACAAATATTGATTTGCTCCTTGGACTCTTCCCAAGACAGGAAAATCTTATTTGAGGGCTTGGTACCATAATTGTGCATCATCTTCCAAACTCAAAGTGGCCATTATCACTCTATTCTTGTCATTAACATGATGTACATCAAAGAATTGATCGAAATATCCAATCCATATGATAAGATCAACGTCTCCTTATACCTTGGAAATTCCATTTTTGAATACCTTGGAAGAAACAACAAATCAGAATAATTCTGGGCATCTATAGAAGAACAACTAGAAAGATTTACAGTTTCTCTATCCAAATTAGGTATCGGCATACCTCCATGGTTTGTAGACAGATAAGATTTAAAACCTTGGCGATGTTGTTCCCCTTGTATTGCACTTCCACGGTTTTGTTCTCTGAAGATGCTGATTAGTTCTTGAACGAAATTCTAAAGTGTCTGCATTTGCAATAATTGATCCTTGATCTGGATTGACTAAGAATGAATCAACTCTGATTACTCTCGAGTTGATGTATGCATCTGATTATGACTGGTAGCGAGTTCAACCAACTCTGTTTCCAAAGTTGCCATCCTAGTTCCCATCTTGTCCGACTCTGGTAGCAATTTGTTAGCTTCTAAGCTAACCTCCTCACATTTCCCCACTATTCCTTTACCTCGACCCTTCCTGCGCTGGCAGCAATGCTGTGAATGTCGATCCAGAATAAATAGCTGAACAACCTTGGTAATGAAAACAAGGGGACGCTTGGAGAAATGAAGGAATCACCTCTCAATACAAGCTAAATCGAACTCCCAACAAGGGTTCAGATGATTTCTTGATTTATAAGACAAAAGAATTTCAATTCCCCCTTCCCCAATCACACAATCCCTCCTTTTATTCTCATTCAAGTTCTCACACACATTCACTCCTCTCACGTGCTAACTTTCTAACATCCCAGAAATAAGTTGTAACATAAACATGAATCATGATAAAAATTTCATATGCAAAAAAAGGAATAACAAACATAATCATTTTTCAAATAAAAGATTTAGAATTCATTAAAATTTAATTTTAAACTCTAGGGCTAAGCATCCATTTTGTTTCTACTTTTCCATTTATACGTAGATACCCAAGAAAATAGGATCAAACCAAGTATCCAAAAGAAAAATTGCATATGATTGGTATTCCAACTTGATGGGAGCCTAGAAGCGACTTGATAAAAACAGCTAGTCATCAGCCGTGTTCATACTTCGTAGTGTGCTTAAATGGATGCCAATGTCAACTAATTAAACTAGAGATTAGTTTCTATTGATTGAACTGACATAGTATTAGAGTGAAAAAGTCTAAATTACTCAAAACAAGCTAGTAATAAAAACCATGAAATTCAAAAAAGGTTGCTCATTGAAAAAGGTACATGTTTTTCCACGAGAAAAATTGAACTGAAAGGGAAAGTAGAAGAATCACCCGTAGAGGAGTGACCAGGAGAAGGAAGACAATGCAGCGGCGGCAACGACAGCCATGCAAGATGGAGATGGTCGGCAGCGGCGGCGGTGACCAGGGCAGCGGCGGCGGTGACCAGGGCAGCGGCGGCGGTGACCAGGGCAACGGTGGCAACGGCGACCGGCACGAGGGCAGCAGCGATGGGGAAGGATGGGGGAGGTGAGGGAGAGACGAGATCGACGACGGCCTCGACCGCACTCAAAAGTTCTGATTCTCAATCTCACTCCCCTCCCCCGCTAAGGGCGAGAACGTCTTTCTCCGGGATTTAAACGGGCTTGCGGTGCACAAAACAACCGAATATTGGCCCGAGCACGGTTACATAGATCGGGATCGACATTAAAATCAATTTTGTAAGAGAGTCGAAATTAAAATCGGAATCGGTTTAAATCGGACAGGAAACGGTTCAATTGAATCGGTCCAAATTAGTTATATATAAAAATTTGATAGTTCATAACATAAACACCTAAAATACATAGTTATATAATTTTTGAACATAAATATACAAATTTATAATTTAATACAAGTATAAAAGAGGCAAAGAGCAAAAAGTCTGAATTCGAGTGAGATGGAACGAATTCACTTGGTGTTGCACCCTTAGTAGCTAAGATTGAGACAACTCGGTGAGCAGTTGTTATTGGTTCAATAACAAGCACACCTACAATCCTCGAAATGAAAAGTGAACCATAAATAATTTGCAAACCTCCGTTAAATAAGATTGAGATTTACACAGCACAACAATTTGCACAGCACACAATCAATCTTCCCTGTGACAATTTGCATAGCTCAAGCAATTTAGACACATGAACAAAATGAAAAAATTTACATAGCTCAAGCAATTTGGACGCATGAACAAAATTGTATTGTGCAAATTTGCACAGCTCAAGCCATATTCACACAACAATAGCATTTGAAAAAATTTTTGCATAGCACAACACAATTTTTGCACAAAAAAATTTGACATACGAATTTGCACAACACATAGCAATTTGTAAAAAATTTGACCTACAAATTTGCACAGCACATATCATAAAATTTGACATATGAATTTGATCATGAATCCCAAATCAACAATGAAAAATAATTGTGAAGCCTAGCTAATAATTTGCACATCTGGTCGGAGCGGAGGTGAATTTGTTCCAACTTTGTGAAGCATAGCTAAAAAATTGTGAAGCATAGCCAATAATTTGCAAATTCAATTTTAACAAAAAATCCAACTTTATATGAATTGGTTGGAGCTGAAGTCGGAGGCCCGGTTAGCGACGAGTCTTGCATCCACTGCACTGTCGCCCGGCCACACGTCGAAGGCAAGGTTGCGAGGGTAAAGGCAAGGTCGGCAGCCCGGTCGGAGCTGAGGTCGGAGTCGAGGAAGCACGGCGGAGGGCAGAAACGCGGCGATGGAGGGCGGAAGCGCAGCGACAAAGTGGGGGAGACGGGTTAATGTTAGGTTTTAAAATCAAAATTCTAATTTTACCCATACTTAAATAATTTAATAAATATCATACCTAAGGTATTTTAGTAATTTATCCAAAAATCAATCGAATTTAACTCGGTCGGAATCAGGGTAAATCGGCCGAGTTGGATGTCGATTTGGGGCCAACCAATTTGGCCCCAAAATCGGATCAGCACGCTGGTGATCTATTCAAATTGGCCGATTCCACTCGGAATCGGTCAATTCTTGCATCACTAGGCCCGAGACATTTTTTTATTAAATATATCTTAAAATTTTAATAACCCACATAATTATACCTTTTATTGTAAGAAACTTTAGTATCAACTTTAGCTTGCACGAAAATATCATCAATTTTTAAATTTAGCCACTCATTCAAAATCATTTGATTATAATTTTTTTATGTAAATAAAACACACTCATTGTCTAAACGTCCTTTTAGCTTATATAAGAATACAAGATGTTGTACATAGTAATTATTCTCATTAGTTTTAGAAGGAACTAATCCGTGTATTTTTCATCATAGCCTATCAAGTTTGCTTCGCCTCTAACATTATTATTACACGACTGGTTGGTTGCTTACCAAGTAGATATGGATGGGTATATAACATTTGATACAATCATAATGCACATGAACTTATAATTAACCAGGTTTTTCAAACTTTTAGCAAGAACAAATAACATCTTCGTCCAGCTCGATGGCCATCGCCGCTGCGGGCGGACGTCGTCGAGATCTTCCAATGAGACTGAGGTGGGCCGTCTCCTCAGTCAGTGGGCTTTCAATTGTGGGCTTGGGCCTAAATGATTTTTCCTGGTCTCTCCTCTGGTGGGTCCTCTTTGATTTTTGTACAGTACTGTAGTTGGGCTCTTGTTCACTTAAAAGACAAAAGTCAACAGTTACCTTTGACCAAGCTAGAAATTTGGAAGGCCTGCTATTTTTTATGGCAAAAGTCGTCGTTACAAGCGAACTACAGCTATTCGTTCATTCAATACCTACCGCACATGAACAAATTAAATAGTATTATTTTAAAAAAATGTTCCAAGTGAATGTTACACCTACTAGGATCAGATAGCATTGTTAGGTTAATGAACTTGTTACCTCTCTTCTGAATTGGACTCTGCTTTTTCAATCGTGTGTGGAGACAGATTATTATATTATTAACGTGATTAGCTCGGTAAGAAGCATTGGAAAGAGAGAGCATCGAGGTGAAAATCAATAGCAAACCACTTTCCATGTTAATTAATCTTCACTAATGCAATGAACATAAAGTCCATTGACTAACAATTTTCGTCATTTATGCCATGGTCTGATTGCCATGCTAACTCCTTTTTAAACATGAACCTCGTTGATCCCGCCTTTGACCTGGCAAATGCAAATATCGTTGAACACATCAATCAGACTTGCCGTGGCTCGGAGATGATGCCACTTTGACTGCCGAGGGCTAATTGCTTCTTCGAAATGTCTCCCTCAAAGCTGTCATCCATGTCTTTCTAATGCCATTTTCTTGGAGTCTTTGATTCGGCTGGCTGATAATTTTCATGATCACCAGGGTTTATTGTAACTACCTCACATTTTCGTGAGGGTATCAAAGTACACAATTGAGTGTTACCCCGGAGGCCGAAACGATGAACGTATAGAGCCATCTGAAGCTTCGAAGGGTTAACTGGGCATTAGAAAATAGAAACAGACGGGTCCTGTTCGCTGCTATAACACGAGTCGCTCCCAAACCATTTGCTCTCTATCATGCACATATCCCCACTTTCCCTTAGCTTCGATAATTTTTGGGACACGCGCGCACCCAACTCGATTTTTTAGGAAATACCTGCTCGAGCAAAAGGGGAAGAAAACATATTATTATGCGCGTTAATAAGTTAGCATATCAATCAAACATCAAAATGATGTCAACGAAAGTGCAATATATATATATAGGAGTATTGCAATGGCTGTCATATTTGGCAATGTATGTAGTGTATTTTGCTTTGGGCCATTGGATGAAAATCCAACGGCCCAAAAATAAGATCTTGCTTCCCCCTCCCCCTCCCGTTTCTCTTCTACCATCCGCCCCTCGGACCCGCCCCTAGCACGCTGTCCTTGCCCATGGCCCTGCCCTGTCTTTGTGCCTTGCGCCTGGTGCTTGGCCCACCTGCAGTCGTGGTAGCTCACTGCCTCCCGCCCACTGTTGCGGTGCCCCCCCCACTTTGCTCCCCACACGCCCGGGCGCGCCACCATCCCCCCCGCCCCACCCGTAGCCCCACCGCATTTCCCCCTCTCCACTCCCCGCGCGCCCGAACGACGGCAGCCCACCCCCCGACCCTACCCGTGGACCCGGTCCCCGGTCCTGCTCGCACCCGCTGCCCTTCCCCATGCCACAGCCCCCGCGGGTCGACAATGTTAGCCTTCAGGGGAAAAAACAGACGAGGGTAGTTTTATAATAAAAACTTAATTCGAGTTGGGATCAAGTCCAAATTTTTGTTGCTGAAATAATTTTTTAAAAAAATAATTTTGTAATAAAAATTTGACTTGAACTGACTGAGTTAAGTTTTTATTATGAAATAATTTTTTAAAAATAAAAATAAAAAAATTTTTACAAAATAAATATTACGAAATAAATTTTAAAAAATAAAATAATTTTGTAATAAAAACGTAAATTTGTCCCGACTCGTGTCAATATTACGAAATAAATTTAACAAAAATAAAAATAATTTCGTAATAACAACTTGACTCAGCCCTTTCCACATGCGGGATCAAGTCAAAGTTTTTATTACAAAATTATTTTATTTTTAAAAAAATTATTTCATAATATTTATTTTGTAAATTATTTTATTTTAATTTTTTAAAAAATATTTTATTTTATTTTAAAACTTTACGAAATAAATTTGAAAAACTTGACTTGATCCCACATGGGAAAGAGCCAAGTCATACTTTTATTACAAAATTATTTTATTTTATTTATTAAATTTATTTTGTAATATTGACTCGTATCAAGACCGAGTCAAGTTTTTATTACAAAATTATTTTATTATTTTAAAAATTAATTTTATAATAAAAACTTAACTCGAGTCGGGCTTGAGTCAAATTTTTATTGCGAAATTATTTTTTAAAAAATAATTATTTCATAATAAAAATTTGACTCGATCTCACTCGAATCAAAATTTTATTACGAAACTACCCTCCCATGTTTCTTCCCCCCCTCTGTATTGCCGTGCCACCCACCATCTGCAACCTCGCTGTCGGCAGTGGGGGCTGGGGGCCTCGGCGCAGGGGAAGGCCCACGGCTGTGGGCGGGGACGGGGGGGCCGTGTCTACGGGTAGGGATGAGGGGGGTGGACCACGGCGCCCGCTAGGGAGGGGGGGTGTGCGATTCGCCTAGGCAGGGGGGAGTGGTGAGGGGGAAACGCTGGGGGGCCGCGGCTGCGGTCGTGGGCTGGGTGGATGGTGGCGGCCCGAGGGGTGGGGGGTGCCATAGCAGTGGGTGGGGGGTGGTGGGACATCGCGATTGTGGGTGGGGCCGGGGCCGAGGGCGGGGGCGAGGGACGAGCGAAATCCGGCGAGGGGTGGATGGTGGAAGAGAAACAGGGAGGAGGGGGGTGGGGTGGGGGGGGGGGGCGAGGGGGAAGCGGGATCTTATTTTGGGCAGTTGGATTTTGATCCAACCACCCAAAACAAAATAAGCTGCATGCGGTGCCAAAACATGGCAGCGCATTGCGGCACTCCTATATATATATATTGACATACGAAGCCAAGACCACTAGTGTGGTTGATGCGTTCAACAAAATCAAAATTGATATGAAGTATAAAACTTAGCTTCGAGTTAGGGTTTCACTCGTTTTTAATTTTGGCTAGTATTGAATCAGTTTGAGCTAGAATTGAATCGGTTTGAGCGAGCTCGAGTTAGACTTGTTTTCAGATCATGAGTATGGAGCCTAGATGGCCGTATGAATATATTATAGTAGTTGAGTATGATTGACATGTAGATGATAACTTCAGTTAGGCTACAATAAAGTATGAGTTATTAATATATACACGCGGTATATAGATGATTTTTATGGGTTAGTTAAGGTTGTAGGTATAGATTTAGGCTGTTGCAGTGTTTAACATCTGTTGGAGATTTTTAGGTTATCTCATTTGCATACATCATAGATATTTCAAATCACTGGATTGTGCCCTTATGAGCCCAACTTGATTGAATCATAGGTTTTTACCCGATTGAGTTCAGGGTTTGAGACCCATTTAGCCTTCTTACATCGATTTCCACCAATAGAGTCACTTTTAGGACTCGAGTCAGTTTTGACTTTAGATTGCCTCGATCCGAGCTTTCCATATATATATATATATATATATATATATATATTATTGTATATACTCATCGGTGGCTTTGGACATTTTAATCGTGTAACGTGGCAAGATCTAAGTTATCCACGTCATCCCTAACATTTTCCCTTTAATAATTTTTAGTGACTTTCTCATATTTTTGGAGCTTTTAACCCCAGCTGCCAATTTGACTCGCCGCCAGTACGTCTCCAGCTTGCCCGCGCCCACTGGAGCAGCACCTCTAAGACCGTCTCACGACCAGCTATCTATCCATACCACTCATGACCACGGGCACTGTAACGACTCGGACCAAAGTACAACGTAATGGGCCTAAGTCATTTCTTTAAAATGGGTACCCCGAAAGTTAAAGATCTATAGTCCATTCCCACTTATAAACATGATCTTCTCCCAATAAGTATTGGGTGTTGGGACTAAGTTGAGGGACCTCACAGGTGGTATCAGAACCAACCTGGTTCTGTGTTGGGCTGGAGGCTAGCAACGAGCCTAAGTATGAGGCATTTCGAGGACGAAATTTCCTAAGAGTGGGTGGATTGTGAGATCCCTCAACTTGGTCCCACATCTAATACCTACTGGGAGAAGATCTTGTTTATAAGTGGGAATGGACTATAGATCTTTAACTTCAGTTAACCATTTTAAAGAAATGACTTAGTCCCATTACGTTGCACTTTGGGCCGGGTCGTTACAGGCATCGCTACCGGCGACGACGTTTTTCAGTCAGTTACCACTGTGGCCACCACCTGTTTGAGTTATTTTCTAGGGTTGGCAAGCCATTTCCGCTCGATTTGACTACTTAGATAGCTTCCCTTTGCCGAGATCTTTATTTTGAAACCACCCATGACCACTGATGTGGCCGTGATTGCCGCTAAAGATGCCGCCGCACCAAACACCTTTTCGGCCGTTTTCTAGCCAGCAAGTGGTCGAATTCCAATCGCCACCACTACCGTGATCCTTATCACCTTACCCATCGATCCCAATCATAAGTGACCCCAGTCGTGCCGTCATCGGCATTTTCTTGGGACGGGAGCTGCCCACCCCTGTCGAACCCACGTTCACATCTGCCAGCCCGAGTTCTGTTCACTCGTTTGTGTCCACCTGCTTACCCATGTCCGTGTCCAGCAGTCCAGACCAGCCCACTAGCTTATCTGACCAGACAGAGTTAACCTGGCCGACCTAATTTGGTTCAGTGAGTTAACCCATTTCATCTCATTTTCGACTGATTTCAGTAATTCAAGAAGTCCTACATTAGTTTAAATGTATATTCACATTGATTAACATATTTTCATTTTATGAGTGTTTTTATTTATTTATTTATTTATTCATTATTGTTTATTTATTTTTATTTATATATTTATCATATATGATAAATGTTTACATAATTGTTTGTTATATTATTGATATATTTACTTATTAATATAAATCTTATTCATGTTTACTAAATTTTATTTATTTATTTATCTATTTATTTGTTGCATGTATGTTATTATTATTTGTATTTAATTATGTATTTCATATTGGTTAACTATGATATTATTATTATTATTGTTTAATTAATATTAACTATTTATTTATTTATGTTTTGAATGATTATGTATTTATTTATTTAATTGTTTATATGCTTACTAGCATAAGTATATGTGATGTTTAGTCGTGCTTAGCCATATATTTATATAGTATATGATATAATTATTTTATGATTATAATATTATTATTGTTATGTATTTGTTATTTATCTATTCATTCATGAGTGTATTTATTTATTGTTTGTTTGTTTGTTTGTTATTTTTTTATTACATCTCAATTTGCGTGTTGAATCTTTAATTATAAGTTTATTTAATAGTCTTCTTTATTATGATGTACTGATGATGTGAGCACACATTACGAGCATACATCATGCTGTGATGTCAACATTTTACTAGATGTAGGTTCCGGAGTCCGAACTAGCAGTAGAGGAGACGTTACACTTGGAGCTTGGATCAGTTATGACTCTTCTCACTTTTTATCGATATACTCTATTGCTGATTTGATTTCCAGATCATAAGATGTTTTAAGTAGCTGTTTTATCGAATCCCCACTTAACACGAGCCATTTAGACGTATTTTATTCTGTGATAAATAACCCTCGATGATTAGACCCCTCGAGTATGATTTCGAAAATAAGATACTCGCCTTTGGGCCTATTATATAAGTTTCTTCCCAGGCCTATAAATGATTTTCTCGAGTTTTTCGATGAGATGTGAAACATAGGAAAACCGACAACTGCGCTTCGAGATAGAGTGTGTGTTAGTCAAAGTGGGCTCTGAATTTGGCGAGCGTCTATTCCATTCTTAAGGGATCCTGATAACTCAACTTTTGAGTTCTTTAAACTTAGAGAAGTGTGGAGGTTTACGAGGTATTGAAATGTAGCATATGTCTAAACTTGTGGTTTCAAAAAGTACTAAAGGCACATACTTGAGAATATTCGGCCTCGTACTTAAGACAAAGAGTGATACGAAGGATGTAGAGGGTTGAAAGAAAAGAAATTGATGTTTCCGCACAAGGAATAATTTTTAAAATTGACGAAACATAAGATGAGTAAGAAAAAGGACGCAGTCACGTGAGGTTGATGACTCGTAATTAACGCTTTTATGAGAGATTCTGTGAAAGAGTATATAAATATTTTTATTTAAGAGGAGGGACAGCTCCCTTGTGTCGGTTTGACTATTAGTTATTTATAGATCAGTAACACTTATTACTAACATTTTTCCAATTATTATGTAGGTCTCGTGATCCTGAGTCGATTTTAGTGGGAAGATAGATAAATGCTATGTACACTTAAGCTCAGTGTTATTTTTTTTTACACTTTTGTTCATATTTGATGTGTTTTTTATTTATATTTAGCGATGTTTTTTATTCTATTTACGTCAAACGAGTTACTTTGATTTATATTATTGATCGAGTCTTATAAACTATTTACTTTAGATATGACTCGACTCAATCACAACATTTCTGATTAAATTCTTAGGTAAACCAAAATCGAAGTGTTACGTGAAGGCGAAGAGAACTTTTAATACGTGTCATCTCATCTACAATGGCAACCACACTTCCATCGCTGAGAACCTTCTCATATTCATCCGCTGTTGAATATGGACGTAAGCGCTTAGGACCACGGCTTGCCAACAAGCCTTCCACAAATGACCCAGAACAATCCACTCGTTTGCGTCGATTACTGTTTGCAAGTCTCTCGCTCTGGGAAGAAGTTGCGCGACTGTTAGCGTGGATGCCAAGTTCGCAGTTTAACCCGCAGCGAATATGAACACCAGAAATGCCCATAGAATCGACACAATCCTCGAATAGAAGCATTTCAGCTCGTTGCCTTCGACACCGTATTTAGGAGAACTTAACTAGGGGGTAATAAGTTAAAGCTAAAAATTAAAAGCTAAGAAGTTATTAGATTACGAAAGGCTTACAATCGGCCAAGACGAAGGTGTTGAAGGACGAGATAATATCCTCCCCATGGTTGCATAAATCGGAATCGGTTTTCCAGTGAATCGGAATCGGAATCGGAATCGGTCTGAATCGGCCAGGAATCGGTTCAGTTGAATCGGTCCAAATTAATTTAATCGGTTATATATAATAATTTGATAATTCATAATATAAATATATTAAAATTAGGTATTGATGTTATTTTGATATTATTCTGTGTATTATAGTTTATGATATTTTTAAATATTTTTAAGATTTTTTAAATTATTTATAAATTAATTATTATTTTTGACTCGAGTTACACTCGAGTCAACTTTAATTACGAGAATGCCACCCTCCTCCCTACCCCCGCCGGCGGCGAGCCCGGAGTCGGGGACGCACGGCGGAGGCGGAAACGGGCGGCGGCGTGGTCGGACGGCCGTGGCGGAGCTGCGGCGGAAGCAGAGCGGAGGGCGGCGACCCTGGAGTCGGGGACGCACGGCGGGGGCGGAAACGGGGCGGCGGCATGGTCGGACGGCAGTGGCGTGGTCGGACGGCCGTGGCGGAGCTGCGGCGGAAGCGGAGCGGAGGGCGGCGGAAAGCGGAGCGGAGGGCGGCGGAGCGAGCGCGACGGCGAAGCAGGGAGGGGTTTTAAAAAGCCAAATTACCATTTTACCCATGCTTAATTAATTTAATTAAAATCATACCTAGGGTATTTTAGTAATTTCGTCAAAAAACCGATTCCGATTCCGAGTTAAATCGGTCGGAATCGGCCGAAATCGGCTGATTCAGTTGACCGATTTGGGGCCGACCGATTCGGCCCCGAAATCGGATCGGCATCGCGCCGATCCGATTTAAATCGGCCGATTCCGCACGGAATCGGCCGATTTTCCCAACCCGGATCCTCCCCATTTATTTTTTGATTAAGAAAGCTAAGAAGTTATTAGATTAAGAAAGTGTATGGCCGCCATATTTTTTGTCAACTTCACGTTCAAAAATAAAGGTAAGAACGCCTTTTAGCAGGATGATCCCAAGGGTGGCGACCCATTATGGCAGCGACATTGGTCTCAGAAACCACCAGTGGTTATTGGTGTCATTCTTGTGCTCGGCTAACACAACCATGGCTACGTCGGCGTCTGCAAATGGATGACTTAATTCAACTATTTCTGCTCTTTTTGCTGTTATGTCAAATTTTCTACGATTTCATCGTATACGTGCCACCACCATATAGTCCAACAAATCCAACTGCTCATAACTAAGAAAATCATCTTAAAAATGTCAACTCTCGCTTGAACTGAATTTTACCTTTTATCTGCTGCCTGCTGAACTAGTCTGTCGTAGTAGTTATGGCCATCGTCTCTTGGGTATACTTCCCACTCGAAATCCATGGAAAGTGAGTTCATCACATACATGAAAACATCAATTGAGAACCCCAATGGCCTATACCCTGTTCTTGGGTAATCCTCCATTTTTACCGTCGATCCAACCTCGATAAGTCTCGTAATCTCCCCCGACCGAGTTGTGTTTCCACCAGCTCCGGCTGCATTGGAAAGGAGTAAAACAGGATTAAGAATTTGCAACCAACCATTTGTCCTTGGAGCCTGGAGGATGGATTCAAGTACTTGGTCACGTCAGATTGTAGTTTTGATAGCTTGAAAGAAAACCAATGAATATATAGACATAGTTGTTAAGTTTACATGTGAACAAGTCGCTTGTTGGACTGAACACTCCTCTGTTGAAAGTTTCTGAATCACTATTAAATTTTTATTCTAGCTAGGAGAAAGTTTGTGAACAAGTATCAATAAAATAAAATGTCATTTCATATTCCTATCCCATATCAAAGGGGTTGAACACGACTCAGAAGTACTTAGAAGTATTATTAATCTATAACAAGCTTTGAGCAGGCTGGTCCCATGGATCCATACTTGAATATATGCTCCTTACATCGTAAAATGGTTGGTATACCGTATATATCTTCTCCTTAGTATGGTTTCATTTACTTGTTATTCTAAACCCTTCCACTAGGCTGATTTAGTTCAAGCTATCGTGTAAAATCCATGTAGTGATTATTCAATGCTTCTAAGGTATTGGTTCTGAGCAGCAAGCTACTTTTTTTCGCACACTAGTTGATTGTCAAGCTGCAAGCAGTCTATCTGTCTAAACAGGGCAGTTACATGTATCCATCGTAAATTAATGGACGTTTGGAGCAATTTTCTACAATTAAACGGTAGAGCTTAAATGATGCTCTCACAAGTTGGTTCTTTATAAATTGGTACAGGTGCATATTAATATTTAAGAAGACTTATATTAATCCCAGAAAAAATGTACGCAATAAACACACAAGACATTGCTAACAGGGTTATAAATAGAATGATGTATTCAATTAGTGTATAAAAAAAACTGCACATAATATGTAAACAAGACAAGCTAACAGGCTTGGATTAATGTCAAATATGCATGTACAACTACGTCGGACAGAGCAACAATATGTCAAGAATATGATCTGAACTAACTAATCCAAATCCTACTCCTAAGGGAAGGAACTATGACGTCCTCGGCTAGTCCTTGAGACCGATTGGTTGGGACGTGAAGCACCAGGACTGTTGGCCGGATTTAATGGCTGCTCCGAGAAGTTATCAGTCTCGGATGCAGTCTCGTAGAAACTGTTATCCATCCGTACAAATTGGATCTCTGGACGCCCTGCATTCCCTACCCTTCCTTCATCACCTTGGTGTGGTATACCAACACCTGCCACAACCTGGCCTTGTTGGTCATGGTTGGCACCTTCTCTTTCAACTTGTTCTGGTCCCCTAGCGAAGAGCAAGAAGGCTATAAGTGTTAGAGCTGCCGCCGAAAGAATAAAGATATATAGCCATTTGAAGCTACGAAGGGTCAATTGGTTGTTAGAAACAGAGGTGTCCTGCTTGGCCGTAGAACATGTATCATTCCCAAACCACTTCCTTTCTATCAAACACATTTCTTCGCTCTCCCTAAGCTTCAGAAGTGCTTGTGACACTCGGGGCAGCAAACTTGAGTTCTTGGGAAAAACCTGAATGATCAAAGTAACATGAGTGCAAGTAAAGAGACGTCTTCATAATTAAAAACGAGAGAGATGAGAAAGTTATATATGTATATGAATATGTATAGAACATACAAAGCCAAGGCCACCGGTGTGATTGATTCGATCAACAATGGCGAAATTGGAGTGGAGGCCGAGGAAAACTCGAATGTAAGGCATCTCGTCGACGATGGCGACTACGCTTTTATTGGTGAGTGCTTGCACGTATTCGACATCGGTCGAATATGGACGAAGGTTTTTGGCACCAAGGCGCATCAAGTAGGCCTCCACAAACGACCCAGATTGATACCCGATCCATTCACCGGCATCAATTAGACTCTGCAGATCTCTTACTTGGGGTAGAAGCCTTTGAACGGTTAACATAGATGTTAAGTTTGCGGTGTAACCCGTCACCAAGATGAAAGCCAGAACCGTCCACAGAATCACAATGATCCTGGAATAGTTGCTTTTCAACTTGTCACCTGCAACAAAATCATTTAGTTCATAACCAACCCATCTAGAAATGTGTCGTATATAAATATATGAGTGAAATTGGGATAGAGGGGCTCACTGTCAGCAAAAACGAAACTTGAGAAAGATAGAGCTAAGATCTTTCCTAGTTTTCTGGCATATGTGCCATGAAACTCTTGGTTGTTTGATCTGTATTCGAAAAACCAGACAAGGAAACCCTTCAAGAGGAGGATCCCAAAGGTGGCACCCCATAATGGAAGCGCCATCGGTTTCAAAAACCATGTTGGGTTGTTGGTGTCGTTGTCGTCCTCCGCAAGCACGATCATGGCTACATCAGAGTCTGCATAGGGGTGGCTAAAATCAACTTTTTCTGCTCTACTCGCCGTGATCGTTACATCTCCAGCGATCGCACCGTACATCGTCTGACATCACCGCAATGTCAATAAGATCATCAACCATACATAAAAACACTAATTAACTCCAATTGCACCACCATAATATCCCCACAAAACTACCAATAATCGAACGATATATATATATATATAATCTGTGTTAACTACCATGTTACCTTATCTTCTACTTGCTCGACAAGCTTATCGTAATAGTTATGTCCATCGCCTCTCGGATATGCTTTCCAGTCGAACTCGATAGCTAGTGTATTCATCACATATTCGAAGACATCAATGGAGAACCCGATTGGACGGCCGGGACCCTCTTCTTTTACGTACTCGTAATATCCATCCTTCACTGGGTATCCGACCACCAATTTAGTTTCGGCAATTCGACGTCTTGGAGATATAACGACTCCTCCTGGCCAAATTACACCGGCAAGATCCTTGGCATCGGTGGAGTAGTGACTTCTTTTTGTAGCGGTGTTCAGATCCCGGCACAAGCCAAGCTCCCGTGTCCAATATCCTATTGTCCTCGCAGACTTGCCGGCGATGTTCACAATCTCAAACACTTCCGACATGAGAAATTGGCCACCAACAACCAGCAACTCACCGGTCAAGCCTCTTGTTTGGGTTGATAGCATAGAGTCAATTAGCATCCCCTCAATAAGAGGCTCATCTGAACCATACGAATTGGAACTTTCAATGTAGCTCATGTGCGCAAGGACGCGTTCTCTTTGAGCAGACTTCGCTAAGAAATGTATCGCGTCGTAAGCCAACAAAGCATAAACATCAAGTTCCGATACATCAACTTCTGGTTGTTCTCTCTTCATCTTCCTCTTCCACCGTATTTCGAAGTCACTGAGTGGTGCAGACTTGGGCACTTCGTTTCTCAGACCCAAAACCCCTTGCATGCTGTCCATTGTAGCAGGGTCCATGTAGTTCAAGCGATTAGTAATTTCGGAGGTAATAATCCAAGCATAACCATCCGACATCATTCCCAATATACGGGCCTGCTTGAAAATGTCTGCAGCGAGGGAGAAAGATGTGTGGACGATGAAGACCTTCGTGCTGATGGCAGTTAATTCTTGTAATGTGCCATGGATATTCATTCTGGGAGACAGCGTTACATCTCTTTGGTGGATAGTTTTCAAGCCGGCTTCATGCAGATCATAAGTAAGGAGGGATATCAGATTTGTTCCACTGTTAGCGTTGTCGTGGAGGAGAGCCACTTCCTCCCACTGATATGCCTTCACAACCGCAGCTATGGCTCTTGCTTGGGAGATGTCTCTGGTGTCAATACCCAGCATATAAGGATTCGAGCTCATGAATTGCCTTGAAGTGGTCAGAGAGATGAAAGGAATATGGGCATGGCCGCTCATGTATCCTAGGAAGGCTGATTGGTCTGACGTTAACTGGGATCCAACAATTGCTCGCACGCCAACATTGTGGATTAGATCATGAACTTCATGTATACAAATAAACGAAGTTAATTTGTGTTAGAAACTTAGAATAGGTCTATGTTTTATTCATCAAATCCAAAAGACTATTCTATCTGTTAGGAAGGAGAGTCATAAACGACAAGAGTGTTTATTGGCGTTTTAATTAATTTGGACTTGAAGTGCATTTATGTGGCTAAAATGTTTTGACTCTCACCAATATTATTGATACTGCTATGGCTTGAATATTGGCGGGATTAGGGGGAAGGAGAAGGATGGGGAAGCAAAATATGACTCGCCAAAATGTTTTAAACTTCAAGAAGGGCAAATGGGCTATGTGGTCCTGAATACTGAGTGGTATACTTCATCCCACGTCGGCCTCTCACCCCATTTTCCCCAAAATTTATGGCCGTTGACTTCGTAGATACGAGAGGACAAAACAACAAGAGGCTTTCACGAGGTATAGATCAAGCGCCGGTGGGTGAACTGTCAAAGGCCGACGGGTCGTTTTTCCCTCCTAAGCTGCCCCACTCCAACCTTCTTAGTTTCAACCAAAGATTTAAGATACTTTTAAAAAGGGAAATTTATTGAGGAGAGTTTAAAAAAGGGGTATTTATTAAGGAGTTTAGCATTGTGTCTACACGTTAGATTGATATGATGTTAATATATAGGCCACTAATTTTAAGGGGCTTCTAGTACTATATTTTCTTCTAGTAATTATCATTATAAGAACTTGAAGCATAGGATGGTGAGCATACCTGCATTGGCAAATCCCATATGATCACCTGTCGCAGAGTGGCGGACATGAAGAGCGAGACGAGGGGTATGGTGAGCTTTACCGGCAGCATCGGGTATATCTTCTGCAGCCATGGCTACACAGTAGTTGCTCACAATACCATAAGAGGTACCCAGATCCAAAATCACTCCAACATCAATGTTGTTACCGGTTCTTTCCTTCCCGTTTGCATGATCACTGTCTGCCGGCGTTGGGAGGAGAAGAAACAGGATGAAGAACGCACACCAAACAGTACTAGCCATCTGTGGTACTCTCGGCCTCATTGCAGAATATGCATAGCCCTGCTCAAAACTTATTAATTAGAAGATCCCAACTGCAAGAGGAAAGATGAAGGCATGAATGTGGGCTTTCTAAATACATACATGCGTGTGCCAAGATAGAACAGACTGTGTATACGCGCTTCTTCTGTGTGTTGAAAGTTTCAACCGTTATGTGGTTTCTTCATCAACAATCTTGTCCATATTAAAACCACAAGGCATGATCGATCAAGTATATTAACTTAGCAGTAACTGAGCATGGTTTATAATTTTATCATCTAATTGTGAGCAGCAAACGGCTTAATAAGGAATGCAGATCAATAGTACTTAAGAAATGCGGAACCGGTTGCGATCTTAACTGCATGAAGTTGCTTAGAAGAAGTTTCCTGCTATTACTTACCGAGTGCGAATGCGCGAAATGGATGTTTTCCAAAGCTACGTACCGACATTTTGGGTCAGACAAGCCCAAAAGTCAAATTACAAACAAGAAACTTGGAGTTCAATATATTGGTTAAATAGGAGACGACCTTAACTTACAACCTTCTTAACTTACATTTCCCAACCTTGTGGGATATAAAATAAGGTGACTAAACTGGCTGGCAGCGGCATGACTGCAAGGCACGTCAAGTGAGAATAGAACGAATGATGCTATGGGAGTTAACGAGTTCACCAAGATAGAAGATATTACAACTTACAAGGCCATTATATACATATATATATCCATGACCAAGAAATCATCAAGCGCACATCATCAGCATGCTTTCTTCTGCGATAATATTGACGACTAGGAAAGAAGCAAATTGGTCAGCAGGAAGTTCAAAGTAAAAGTGGTGGATTGCGTCAACTACGATATTGTCATATGGATATATACTTTGTGCAGGCTTTATCTGTTTTGCATATCATACGCGACCGCGACACGTATATTAGGGAGTGTGATACCGGCGTTATGTAGGTTTTAACCGCCTACAAATTAATTATTTTTTACATATAAACGAGTGATCAAGAATGGAATAATTCTTCCACTTCCACTCCCCGTTCTTGATCTCTCCAAGACTTTAATCATTGTCGTTTTTTACCCTGCATTTATTATAATTTCTCCTCGTTTATCTATATATCTACTCTTATCAGTAAAAAAGAACTCAATAATTAAAAAAAGAAAATTCAACCGATCAAAATTCAATAAAAATAAAAAATAAAAAAACTTTGCAATCCTTTTATTGCAAAAGGTCACCCCGTTTGAACCCGACTAACTTCAATTTTTAATTTTTATAATAATAATAATAATAATGTTCGGACATGAAATTATCTGGCCCCATAAATTGTATTTGTTTAACGGAATTTGAGGGTTCGATAAGACCAAGGTGCCTTTGTCACGTAAAAAATTAGTGTGATAAAAATAAAATATAATATGTACAAAAAAACGTATAAAAAATTTTCCGTGGTTCCTAAAAGTTTAACTTGAATTTTTAACTCAATTTATGGTGAGATTGATATTTATAATTTATTAATTTTTAATTCCTTTATAAATTATAAATCTTAATAAAAAAATTTCATTTTAACTCTTAAATTTTATACATAGTTCATGCCTCGAAGATGTTTCAAATCTGGTCCTACAGTTAGAATGTAGGAAAACGGTGGGGTACAAAGTTTTATGCAATCCGGAGCACGGGAAGGTCAAGTCATTTGGATACGGCAAGCCAGAAGGGTAATTGGTCGGCAGGTGAATAGATGGATTCGATTAATCAGTTACTGCACCAATTGGTGAGTAAACGGGTAATCACACCCATTTGTTGTTTTCTCCTTCCCTCGACCACTTCTTCCTCTTAGCGACACTACCGGTGAGCAGGCTCTTCTCTGGCGCCGTCAATGGTCCTCCGGCGACCAGTGGCTATCAGCTTCAGCAATGGACTGTGAGGGCAAGCCGTGGATGGAACCCTTCTCCTAGACTCCGACAGGCAGCAATTCCTCTCCGGTGGTGGCTCACTTGTGACAGCAAAGAAGGGCTGTGAGGCAGCAAACTATTGCGACAGCCCGTCGGCAATGTTCTTCACGTCCACAGAAACACCTTTTTTTGGTTCGAAACATTGGTGAAATCACTGTAACAGCAACAGCAGTGATCCCCCTCTCCTTGGCAAGGCCGGCAGGAAAGCATGTTGCTTTTTTGTGACGGAAACCAAGCTTGTGAAGAGTCGATGGTGGGATGGCACTCCACAACGGGATATGACTTCAGGCTAGCAGCGTCTTCTCCAAGCGGCAAGGCGGCATGATTCCATGAGCGCTCATTGGCGGCAGCCAGGCAAGGCAGTGACGAACCTCCGGCAACAACCTTTCACAATAACAGAACAGAGCAGCGAGGCAAGGACTCCAGCACTCCAAAGCAGCAAAGCTCTAGCGGCCCTCACGGCTTTGGCAAGCCAGCGACAAGCTTTGGCAAGGGGTCCTCGTTGGCAGGTCTTGGCACGATGATATGGCTCAGAAGGTGGTAGTGGCTCTCCCTTGACGAGGCAACTTCACGATGAGGATAGCAGCAACAATGGACTCCACCCAACAACGGCCACAACCGAGACCTCCGGCAGAAACGGCGCCGATACGACTTCTTGGAAGAACTTCACAAACTCCTCGGCGGTGCTCTACGGCAAAGCGGCAACAACTCCTTGTGGGCAAGGTTACAACATATCCTGATGAACAGCTCCCTTCACGACAATCAGCAAAGATGGGCAACCCGGGCACTCTTCTTCCTCTCCTCAACGAGGCAATCTCCGGGGTCAGTGCGGCAGCTGCGCGGCAACTTGAATGGCTCTCCCTTCCGGCGGCAGGATAGCAGGTCTTGGCAGCAACACTTCAAGGTGGCGACGGTTCTCTTCAATGCAATGTAGGCTGGGCAGAGATCAGGCCACAGGGCGGGGGGCTACATGACGAGGGCTTCGAACAGGAGCGAGAGGCTCGTATTCCGGCAAGATGGCTCGGCGAAGCAAACAACACCGCAATCTCATAAAATGCACCCTTTCTCAAAATCTCACAAACTGCACCGCACCCTCTTTCGAATCCACCTCCCCCGACCTTTTTCTTTTTTAAGAACGGTACAAAATCTTTTTTTATTTTTTAGAATTTATTTACGTAAATAAATAAATTTAAATATATAAAAATAAATAATAATAATAATAATAATAATAATAATAAATTTTTTTCGCTTCGTAGGGTTATAAATTTGAACCCAGTTAAGCTCAATTTTTAACTTCCCACGGTCTCTTTGAATAAAAAAGTAAATTATTATAGTTTATTTTTTCATTTCAATTAAAATTTATATTTAAAGTCGATCATAATTTATATTTAAGATATTAAATTATTATAATTTATCTCATTATTTAATTATTTAATAATTATTTTTATTTCATGGCACAAAATCTCACGGCGGTCCTTTTGACAATTGTTCGGGCACGGGGTTTTTACTTTCACAATTAGTCTTCGCTTTAAGTTAGAATTGAGTTAGGTGGGATTAAAGGGGCCTTTGCTGGGCAAAGAAATTGTAGGATAAAAATAAAATAAAATGTTGCGAGCGGGGAATAACACATGAAATTTTTACATGGTTTTTTAGATTTCAACTCGAATCTCTAAGTAAGTCCATAGTGAGATTGATACCCAATTATTCACCATTTTTTCTTTGATTTTACACTTTATACAAAATAATAAATTTTGCCACATTTTGAATTAATCTACTTTTGATATCTTCGACTCCAATGCCCTAGTTTGACTCTTTTCAATCTTCAATTCTTCAAAATAACTTCACCAATGCATCTGGAGTATTCAAAAATGGTGGAGCAGGAAGTTTCGTCTCAATTTAAAGTTAGGAAATCCTTCAAATTATTTTTGGAATGATAATGAATCGAACTGGACCATTTCAAGTTGGTTAAGAGCAAGTAAATGCTGGACCAAATCGGGTGGCATACACATATAGTGGTTTTTGGCCAGCAACTTCTCGAAGCTTTTCTGGTAAATCGTCGACTATAGTTCTCAACTGGGTCATGCTAGGCGCACTCCAAAGCAACAACAGTGATGATCAACAAGCTTTGAATGAGCAAGGTAATGACCGTTGGCTTTGCAACAAGGGCACTAGCAATCAATGGTGGGGGACTTCGATTGGGTGTTAGCGAGGGTCATTGGAGTAGCATCTCCGGCGTGGGGCTTTCCTGTGGGCTTCTCTTCTTAGTTTCTCTTTTTTGGCTTCTTTCTTCTTTTATTCATTTCTCTTTTTCCAACACTATGTGCCTTTTTTTTTTAGCATACTAGCTTCCTTTCTCTTCTCCTTTTCTCTTCTTTTTTTTAATTTATAAAAACCTTCAATTATTTTTTATTCCTCATTTTAAGCTCTCGATACCCTCTTTAGTCTTTCGTATCCTCTATTCTTTCTTATTTTCATCCTTTGATTTTAACAACCACCGTTAACCATTTCTCAGTTTAGCTGTAGAGGAATGGGTTCGACCATCGACAATATATCTTATATAATTCGGTATGCTTGACATTTTAGGAGCTATCGGCCAAATTTTTGGTTGGTTCGGACACGGACGAAGAGATTATTAGAAATTAGAATCGCTGCCGCCTGTTGTTTGTTTGTTATTTTTTTGCTCGTGGTCGCATGCTTTTCTTCGTCGAGAGGCCGAAGAGGGGTAGTGTTGTTGGAGAATGGAAGCGACGCCGGAGACGGCCACGAAGACATGGGGAGAGAGGGTATCGGAGGTTGCAGTGGCCGCTTATCGTTCTCTCCCTAAGAAAGGGAAGCCTCAAGGGCGGGAGACTACTGTTCTCGCTGCTTTTCTCCTTTCTTCCCCTTCTCATGGTATGCATTGTTTTGTTTGGTCTCCCTCTTTCCTTTTTACTAGTAATAATTCACTATTTGATTCCCAAAGTTATTCTGGTTCACAATATTCCATGCAGCAAAACTTCTTTTTTGTGGGCGGATTCATTCACTTATAATTATAAGAATGTATGCACTAGGCAAATCTAACCGATATCTGTCCTGATGCCTTAACTGATGGATTTGAAATTGGGGTTTTAATTTGTAATTGTTCTCTTGAATTAAAAATTCCATCAAACGATCATTTCTTTTCGAAGTAATATTATGTATAGATTATGTAATTTGTCCATTTATTTATCTTACCCATCCTCAGATCCGCAAGTGGTGGCAGTAGGAACGGGAACAAAATGTCTTGGTGGCTCCCTTCTCAGCCCACGGGGTGATGTTGTCAATGATTCACATGCTGAAATTGTTGCTCGAAGAGCTCTATTGAGGTTATGCCTTTAAAGATTAGTGTTTTTTGATGTACTGCCTGTGGTCATCTAAAAGAAATACAAATGAATGTTGTTGCTTCAGTTTTTTCTTTCGTCTAATGTGTTTTGATGAATAGCTCATAACCCTATTTTCCTCATAAGAGTTTTTTTGGCTTCCGTAGATGATAAAAAATATATTCTTATCCTGGCAGGTATTTCTATGCGGATCTTCAAGGTCTGAATGGCTTTCGCAATGGAAAAAAATGCATTGAGAATAGACAGAGTGATGGGTGCCCAAAAGAATCCCTGTTTGTTATGGACATGGAAGATGCTTCCAGAAGTAGAAAATATAAACTCAAATCAGGATGGAAATTGCATCTATATATTTCGCAGTTTCCATGTAAATTCATTTTCATTATCACCTAGCTGACTACCTTCTGCTTTGTTATAATGCTATTTGCCTTTCATTTACTTTTTTATCTTGAGTCTCTTTTATCCATAATTTGCAGGTGGCCTTTCCTCTGTTTCAGCATCAGATGGAGATCGCTTATTAGCTGACAGAGATTTGTTATGTAAGAAATCCTAGAGACCCAATACTGTGATCATATGCTGAAACTTTAATATTTTTGGAGATGCTTGTAAGAAGGTTGCTTGTGCTTCCGGAAAAGCAGAATGTTCTTCTTTATTTTTTTGGGAATGTTCATTTTTGGAGCCTTACCGTCGAAGTATTTTTCTTGCTAAAAATAATTCTTAGTTTCAGTAAAAGTCTGTAAGTGGGCAGCTTAATCAATTTTTGCTGGAAGAGCCTTATGCATTTCTATACTAGTGGAAGGTGATTAAGCCAAAGATAAATTGGGGAAGCCTGTAAGCATCAATGAATCTGAAAATCTTATAACTGAATAAATATGCAAAGGAAGAGATAGAAATTATGGCTTTCTGAATGTCAGAATTCAGGAGACCTGAAACCGGGAATTGAAACTGAATGTCAATTAATTTTGCATATGAGATTGATTGGTGCTGCTCATGCAGGCTCGTCACCAGGAACGTCTATTCAATTTTCAGGCATGATGCAGAGGAAGCCTGGTCGTGGTGATACAACTTTGTCTGTAAGCTGCTCTGACAAAATTGCTCGCTGGAACATAGCAGGTGTACAAGGTGTTTCCTATATCTTTTTTTACTCGTCAAATGCATTCTTAGTGGTTTATTGCCTTTAATCCATCTGAGTAGAGTTTGTCGGTTTCTTTTGATCTCATAATGACTAGGTTTAAGGAGAAAGCTTCCACAATAAATTTTATGACAGCATTTCATATATAGTGAAGCTGGTGTCAATGCTCAATTGCGAGAATTTAAGTTATACTCTGGTGATACTCATCATAGAATGTCAATATGCTAAAGCTGGATTCCCTTTAATAAAAATTGATTAATCATTTTTTACAGTTTACAATTTTCAGCATTTTTACCCTTACTGGAGTTAAAATTTAATAATTATGTTATTGAAATTTCCGAGACTACTCAATGATACCTGGTGAAGAATTGTAACATCCATTTGGCAACTGTCCAGTAGCTCATTTGATTTTTTGCTAGGGCTGCAGCTAATTGCTATATTACCACTATTATGGACTGGTCTTGTTTTAGGTATTTTTCTCATAAATTTCAGTTAACCGCTGTTTGATTTTTTGAGTTTCAATGCAGGAGCTTTACTATCTATTTTCATTCAGCCGGTGTATATATCTACTATAACTGTTGGTTTTCCTCCTAGCTGTGCTGC
This sequence comes from Piper betle, assembly GCA_033002965.1. Classification (NCBI taxonomy): domain Eukaryota; kingdom Viridiplantae; phylum Streptophyta; class Magnoliopsida; order Piperales; family Piperaceae; genus Piper; species Piper betle. The sequence goes on along the minus strand of JAURVB010000132.1, from coordinate 120,877 downwards.
TCAAGAAGATACAATATTGTTTTCTAGATTGCAAGGTGCTCTGTATGATCGAATCCTTCCATTACATGGGCAGCTCCCAAGTCCATTTGTAGTTTATAGGGTATGAATGATCATCATTTTGAGTACTTTAAAACTAATAAATTATAATGATACATATTCAATTTTGCATTGCCATTTGCAGCCCCAACTCTATCTTGCACCTCTACCACCAGAGGAATTTCAGCAACATTGTCATTCTGACCTCTCAAATCTTACTTGCGGGTAATACCCAGAGTGGTCATCTTGATTTAACTTTGTTTTGTTGAATGAGGTTGTGGTGAGAGACTTGTGCTTTTTTTATGTTGTTCAATATTAAGGTACTCCATTTGTTGGAACTGGTCTGGTTTGCATGAAGTCATTCTTGGAACAAATGGTAGGAAGCAAGGAACATCCACAAAGGGGGCTCTATCTGCATCTACCATGTCAAGTATATCAAAGTATAAATTTATTTTTTGTATATTGCACAGTATTCTTTAAAGATTAGGTTTTATTCTTCTTATATAATTGTTGGAGTCTTAGTCAACTTTCATAAAAAAATACAGTGTGTTTTGATCCAAATCATTCATTTTTTTCCTTTACGACTTAACTGATTCAGGAGGAGGCTAATGGATCATTTCCTTTTGTTGCAATTAAGTGATTTTGGATTGTGTAAGACTTATCGTCAACTGAAGGTACTCTTTGATGAATTTTTTATCATATTGCCCAAAAATTCTTTGAAATGTCCGTGGAGTTGTGGCTGGTTCAAAGATGGTTTCATTGTTGGTGAAACTTGAATTAGTAGTCGTTAATTACTTGAAGGATCACTTGTGAAGTTTGCTAAATTCATGCTTTATTCTTTGAATTTTGGAAAACTTGGTGAGGAAGGACAAAACCAAATGAAGTAACTTTAATTGCAGCATGGCGGCGGATTTGTAGGACCCACCTCAATTATAGTCCGAGTTGAAGTTTTTAATGGCTGAATGCACTTTTACAGGAAATGTCTCACGAATATCAGGCTGCTGTCCTTATTTTTAAGGGGTCCCTACCATTTATGCATCGGCATCAAAAGCGTACAGAACTTGAGGCATTTACCGCTTGAAAGTAAGACTTCTTCATCTGTTCTTTATTTCATTGATAATGCATGTGACAGCTTTAACTTCTATTTTTGTTTGAAAAGAGTAGCTGAAAGATGGTGTATTGGTATTTTATTTTTGATAGGCTTAAGATTGTATTACTGGATTTAGTTTACATTGCTCATGTTTTTATTTTGTGACACGTACACCATTTACAATTCCTGGAGCAAAGTATTGTCTAAGGAAACCATCCAACGCAGAATGATATGGAACAGCGTGCTCTATTTCACTAATAGCCAACTAAACCTCAAGGCGTCATTGATATCTGGATTGGGATTTTGTTGAAGAGTCATGCTGCTGGTCTATTGATTTGGATGCCATGATAGAACTTCCTCAGAAGTACCAAGGTGCATGTTGTTCCCCGAGAGGAAGGCTTCAAACAAGTACTGATCAACAAAAAAGCGCTTAAGGTTCAGGACAGCGTCTGTTACTAATTTCAAGACTATACTCCATTCAAGATTTCAATTCAAGGACTTAACCATTCCATAATAGCAAGACATGCGATATCAAATCTAGCTTCCGAAGGTTTAGTAAATCTTGATGGGTTGTTGCAAGAGCGTCATGTTCGAATCCATATATGTCCTCCCCCAAGGTTAGGAGGAAATTCATTAGGGTGAGGCAAGCCATTCACGCCAGCGCCAAGGTGGGTTCAACTTGTTCATGTTTCAATGTATGATATTAACACCCAGGAATACCACTGATAAACAGTTTCCTGGGGCCTTACCACCATGGGCGGGGTATGCTTTGCAGCCGGAGGTTAGAATTCTCGCCCAATACTAAGAGATTATGGGCGACAAGTGGCGAGGTGAAGGCAGATTTCTCAAGATGATGATTGAGCTTCGCAGGGCAGCGGAGGAAGGTGTGCAGATCACTGTTTTAAATACCAGAGACCATATCTGATTAAATTTTTAAGGGGTACACGGGATAATCGGTTCAACTGGCAATATATATGCCTTGTAAGCTTTTGATTCGTCAAGTGCAAAGTGTTTAGTGTAAAAGCATAACATTTATATTGAAGCTTAACATACAGGCTGCTGGAGAGTGGCATTAAAAGTTGCACCACCCTGCTTACGTAAAAATGGATATGTCCAAAGCCATTTAGAGAAAATTAATAGATAAATATGCCAAAACAGCTTTATCGTTCGGTAAAGCTTGCCCCAAACCGACTGTTCATCCGGGACCCACTTTAGGGATATCGTAGTGCTCACTCATATTTGCCAAATATTGATTAAATTCCTCAATCCGGTCACGGTGTGACTTGTCGGACGTCTTTGCGAGCCTTTTGGTGTCAATTCTCATTCGTTGTTCAATGTAACGCCTCTCAGATGGGGTGAGATGATCGTCATGAGGTCGCCGCTGCTCTTCATTGGCCGACTTGCCAGTTTCATCTCGGCCATCTGCCAAGTCATTTTTCAAAGCTGCAGTTTCATCTAAAATGCATCAGTTAATATGACGCTGTTAGCTAATAATATGCATCAGTTCCATTATGTATAGCAATAAAGCAGTATTTTGCAAAATGAATTAACTTTCAAGAGTGCTCTCCTTCTGTCACTTTTTAAATCAGTGATAATGATTAATCATATGTCCAAAAGCGGTTTTCCTGGGTAAATAACAGGGCAAAACCACCCAACCAAAAATTTCAAGATATTTACTTCTTTTTTTGGACATAATCTACTTACTCTTATAAGGGTCAAAAAACTTAGATGAAATGAAATAAAATAAAATGTTTTTGCAATACATGTGTCAAAGACAGCTACAGAACTTTTATGTCCAGCAAACTCAGGACAGCTAAAATTAAATTAAAATACAAACCTGCTGAGGGATCATCTTCTGTAACCTGGGAAGCTTTCTCATAATGATATCCGTGTTTCTTTTTCTTCTTCACACCTCCAGCTTTTACATCCAAAGCTTTCCCCTTCAACTTCAGCTTTCCACCAACAACATTATCATAACCCGACATTTTCTGTAAGAAAATTAAGAGACGTATATTAAGTGAACAAATTAAACTCAACTCGTAACAAGATTTTTTTTTTCAAAAAGAGATACTCATACACCGACGCAGAGGTTCGCAAAGACAAAAATCGATAAGAAATATCACCCATACACTTGGAACGACAGCTAGTTTTTCGCAAACTAAGCCTAATACATCCCAAATAGATAACGATTTAACATGAAGTGTTTAACCAACTATCTTATCACGGACTTGACCTAGATCTAGAAGTTACGCATAATTATCAAATGCTCCCAATCCCCTAGATCTTCTCGCTTCATGAAAATGTTAAGAGGAGCTAAAAAATAAGGCTGCTAAATCTATTTTACTTTTAAAAAAACTAGTACCACTCATTCAGATTAAGTCATCGAGAATCATCTAATTTCATCAATCCTACCCCAACAAACAGCATAACCACTCTCCATTAAAAACTTCGCACGATGCAAAAAAAAAAAAAAGGCTCCAACAACAACCTAGCTTCACAACATCAAAAATTGCAAAATATTTGAGATCGAGAACAGAGATTCAGGCACATTAGAAACAAAAATGAAAATTTCTACCTAAAAAAATGCATCAGTCATCAATAAAGCCATCCAAGGAACCACCATCACCCAATCCGAATGGAAACGACAACAAATCCAAAAAGCAAACAACAGCTACTTCTAATAGGGAAAAAAAACTCATACGGCAGTCGACCTTGCTCACTTAGAAGTGCCGTCGACGGCGCCGTCGTTGATGAAGAGGGCAAAGTAACCAGAAATTTGGAAGCATGTAGACGGAACGACGACATGATCTCGGCAAGACGGGTAAAAAGGGATCCGGGCCAATAATCGATATCGGACAAGCTACGTCCGAGGGGTAAAATTGTAAAAATAACGCAACCAACCACCGCCGGCTCTTTTTAACAAACAATTTATTTTCGCCGGTAAAAATTGAAATCAGACATTAAATTAGATTAGAAAAAATTTATTAAATCAAATTAATTTATTAAAAATTATACAAAAATTGATTTAATTGAATCGGTCAATATATAAGTTATTAAGCTCTTCCCTTTGCCTCTATATTATTCTAAAATATATCATTAAACTATTATTAATTATATTTTATTTTATTAGATTTTATTATATTTTATTTTATATTTTTAAGATTTATTTTTTTATTATTAATATAACGTAGGATCGAGTCAATTTTTATTACATAAACTACCCCTTTTTTTCCCTTCCCTCTCCCTCTCGCCCTCACACAAGCCCAACCCCTTCTCTGACTACCACCCTCCCATCGGCCCTCTCCGCCGCCCCACCGACCCCCTCACCCGGTCTCCCCGCCTCATCTCCCCCGCCCGAATTGGCCGACCGTCAAATCGGCTCAGATCGGCCTGAATTAATAAATTTTTGGTCCGATTTTTTGACAGGACAATCCGGCCTTATTTTAAGTAGGTTTTGTACCTGGCCGGGTAAAATCCAAATCGGTCAATTTTTCCTGCATCCAATCCCCTGTGTTTCCAGCATGTTTATTTGATTGGATGCAAGCTATATATGGCTTAAATTTTGAGGGAATTATGTTTTTTTTTCTCCTTTTTTTCTCAAATAAAATGCTTTTTAGGAAGAAGAAGAAATCGAGATAGCAATCCATCACGTGTGATTTTTGCAAAACGATCCTGCGCTATGGCGCTCTACAGATAACATTATCTAATTTACTTTCATAAACTTATGTCCTCAATGTTTAGCCGTCCCTTCTGTGGAAATTTCGCCGTACTTCGCAGAATGTCCAATGGAACTGAATCGTTTGATATTTTATAAAAAAAAAAGAAAGAAGTCCGTAGCTGTTTAACATCGACGGTCTTTTATGTGGACGCCATACATCTATATTCAAAAATAATAATTAATCATATAGTTATTAATTTGTATATTTTGGTTTTATATATTATTAATATATATAATTAATAAATTCCAAATGTACACCAACTGCTTTTTGGCTAGTTCTTCATTAATGCTCATTAACTTAGTTTAATGAGAATTAAACCGTATATAATTTTAATGTGAATGTTGGTCCGAATTCTTTTTTAATGCTCTTATTTTTGCATGGACACAATTGGACCTGAATACCCGAAGTAGTTCAGATTTAGGTAATTGTAAATACAAAGAAGCTTATATTTCATTTACTCGATTTTTATGTCATATTTTGAAGTTTGGACGAAAATAATTTGGAAGAAAAAGAACACTAAAAAAATAGAGAAAAATTAATCCCAACTTCAATCACAGAAATGTAGCTTATTCATTTTCAACAAAGTTTTACGAGTAGAAAGTAATTGATTGGAAAGAAACCTAATGCCGTTGTATAATTTAACTTTTGAAGAATATTAATTATCAGATCCCGGGTGGCATTCTTGGCGTACTTATGCATTCCTGATGATTTAACTTGGTTTTGATAAGGTTATTACATGGGGAAGTTAGCTATTATTGAGACAAGTACCCACATTTAATTATTGATTACGGTGACTATACCTTAAAGCTGCATTAGGATCACAAGAAAAAACTGCCTGTTATTCTTTCTACCTATTTGCTGCCGCATTAGGTCTGCTGCATTTAGGGTTATGAGTAGCTTGATTAATATCCTTTATCATAACCATATACCTTTTTAGAATTTTTTACCATAATCAAACCATTAACCTAATTTACACGGGTCTACTCAGTAACTAACTTTTCATTGTTTTGTCAACATACTATTAAATTTTCACCATTCGTCATATCCTAAACCATAATATTAAGTAGGTTAAAAGTTATAATTTTATGAAAAATAATTTGATGCTCACAAAATATAAAAATGTATCAACTGTCTAAACTGTAGTAAATTAGCATTACAAATAAAAATATAATTAAGGTAAAGATTAATTTTATAGTTATATATACAATAATGAAATAATTCTTAATTAAATGGGTAAAAAGTTTGCAGTAAAAGCCTCTTTCTACTACAAATATTTATGTTTAAAGTCGATTCATTTAAATTAATCAAAATTTTTTACCGTTTTCTTATATGGTAGCAAATTCTTCAATATTTATATTCTGTTTAACTTAGAACGTTTAGTAAATCATAAATTCAATGACCATTTATATCTAACTGTATCGGCTCATTTTCTTCATTTTATTTTTCTCAAGTAAAGGTGACCAAATATTTCCTTTTTTTTTGAGTGAATCACAGCCCTGATTTATGGTCATCCTCCAGTTCAATTCATGTATCCAAATCATGTAGTATCCATCACCGGGAGAAGCTCGACACTGTACAATATGTTCCATCCATTAAGAATGTGAAATCGTAAATTTTTTGGAAGATAAAGTAGCATATATATAGTAAGTAAAATTGAGCATCCCATGGTGGTTTCATATTTTCATTGATAGCATATCTACCTTCTCTCTTTCAAAGAGCTAGAGGCTCTCTAATTCGCTCTAGTTCGTCAGGTTTTGGCCAATTATACTGTTGTAGCATCCAACACCAAATTAAACAATTAGTACAATATCTAGTGAAGATCTCAATACCTAACCAAATAGGTATTGTTTTCTGTAAATTTTATTTTTTAACTCAAACTGTACAAGCCAAAACTACTATGAAAAAATATTACATTATCTAGCTGAGAATCGCAGCACCATCTATTATAGTTTGTTACAGAAATATTTTTTACTTAAGCCTCAATTTTGTTTGGGGGGAGGAAAACTAGCACTATAAATTAATGATGATTGATGTAGAGAATAACCTCCCGCATTGGGGGGTCTCGGATAGACTGCTAATACATGTTGAACAGTTGTCCTGTCAACCAGGAACTGCAGGGCAGCAAAGTGATGTTAACCTATGAAGCAGGCCCATTACCAGGAAAGTGGAACCTCAAAGCAACCATGGATTGGCACTTAATAGATAAAGTAGAAATGCCCCCCACCCATGGCCGACGGTGCCATCGACACGCCCGCGCCGGAGGTCGGCCTCTGCGCTAGTGCGGCTGCGACACCCCTCGTGACGATGACGTCCAAATACTGTCTCAATCTCCAACGCCAAGTCCTTAGCATAATAATTGATTCTCAATTTAGTTAAAGATACGTCTTAACCCCTTTTTTTAAAACCATGATTCTCATGTTTGGTTAGTGGATTATGACCTTCTCTAGTATTAGTACGTAAGCAAACAACACTAGAATGCGTGCAAGCTTGTTCTAAGACAAATCCAGAACCCACTCAGCGCAATTAAAAACACGTCCACTCTCTCTGTAAAGGAAGCGAGGATTTGCCCGCAGTTATATGAGACACCACATTTGCAAGGTGAGTGGTGATTATATTCATGATTTATCCACACAATGGAAGTGATGCAAACATGTATTAATTAACTCGCCAAACTACTGCTGATCCCCGTATGAAGTACCATTGATATTGTAAGTAAAAGAATTGCAAGATAGGGGAAGATACAAAAGGGATGATGGTGGCCAAAATATGCTCATCCTCCCTTAGCCCAATCCAAGCAAATCTTATAAGATCCACAAACAAAATTAGTGCAAGCTAAAAGTGGGTAAGAAATACAAGATTAGGACCACTTGAACACTGTGGGCAATATTTAATACCTGAAAAAAACTGCGTGGATCAAACTTGCCAATTGCAGTTCACATCCTTGTTGCTCTGGATATTATTAATTTGCGTGTTTATTTATACCTAGGTTATGACAAGCAAGTTTAGTGATTAATAATTTAAGAGTCGTAGCCAGAAACGTACACGAGCTTCCAATGTCTATGTACATGTTACGAAGTTGTCACTTTGGAGCTCTTAGAGGACATCACATAATTAAATATTAGGAATTAGCAAATCCCATTAATTTAAAAGGATGGGCGATTCGTGCAAACATGGAAATGCTTTATCTCTTTGCGTCTGTTTGTCGTATTTACGTTAATGAGGAGATGTTTATCAACTGATTAGTTTATATTGTTCATCCAGAGTAGGTACGCCGATGTACGATTATAGCTTAAACAAAGAACATTTATTATTCTAATCGAATTCCGCTTTGGCCTTAATTCGAAATATATTCATTTCATAGCTAGCTCACTACTTTTCCAGGCATTTGCACGTATAACTTGAAACATATGTAGTGGGACTTGTTGCTTGTCTGAATCAACTTATAACAAGAAGTTTCAGACTTTTGGCCTCGATGGAAAATTGATTATTTCCAGATTAACTAGAGGGAAAGATAAAAAAATGTAACACATGAAAAGATCAGATTGTTCCAACTTAACGAGAGCTTAAAAACTAGGACGAAAGGATAGACCATATTTTTACACTTAGCCAACGTAAAATTTAGTATGTGTTAATGGGCAACTCCCCAAGCAAGCAAGACGAAACCTTTCAAGATGATGGAACGACAACCCCTTTCTTTTCATCAAACACAATCCGAGCAGAAAAAAAAAGGAAAAGAAAAAGACAGCAATGATCCAAACCTATTAACACACTAGCTACAAGGGAAAGGAGCAGGCACCTTTGCAGCTATTGCCTTAATGGTATATCTCAATGTCTATCCAAGAACTGAGAAAAAAAAGCCTCCTTGGGCGGCTTTCCAATAAGGTGAGTTGACGGGGGTCGTTCAATGGGGAAGCAGCTGGACGGTGGACTCGGCACCCAGGCAGGTTGTCCCCCTTGGCTGCACCCATTTCCCCCTCCCTCGCTTTTGCGTAGTGACCGGCACGCACTCCTTCAATCGGATCCCCCTCCGTACTGGACTCGGATGTCACAACTCGGTCGCGTCTGCTCACCTTTTGCCCGACCCGTTTTCCACACGGCACAAGGGGTTGATTTGCTTTGCTTTTCTTTTCTTTTTTTCAACAAATGGCGCCGATAGGTGTTATTTGCACCAATCTGCAGATTTGTTGTGAGGGTGTGCCGTGGACCCGATTGTCCAAAATTACGGAGTTGATTTACTAATTAGAAAGTTGTATTAGGTTTCACAGGGAATTAAACGTGGATGAACGACATGGTGGGATATATTTTACATATCAGCAAGGCTGGGTTTGCTACGAGAAATCTTATACTAATTAAGGATTAGCATATCAAGTGCAGCCTATGAGAAATTTGATGTAGAAAGAACGCATAAGCACAATGTGGATTTATGCAGGGAAGGGATCAAATAGTTGAGCGGATTGAATGGGATTTGAGGGCTCCACTGTGGGCCGCTTGAGAATCAAATTGGGGAAAGATGAAGGATGGGCGGGTTTGAGGAAATATTATTATGTATGCAGAGAAATAAGAATCCAAAGAAGGAAGGAGAGGGATTAGTTTTATGAGGAGTAGTTGGGTGGAGATGGAGTCACCAAATGAAAATGGGAACAATGAGGGCAAGTATTGCGTCAGTTTAGGGGCATTGCAAGAGATGGTTCTGCGTACCTCTTTTTTCTTTCTCTTTGTTTTTTTGTCGTCTTCGCTCCTCTCCTTCTTTCTTTCCCCGTCAATACAAACATTCCTCTGATTAATTATCGCCTCCCACTCTCTGCCCCCCTCTCCCTCTCACTATCTATCGCTCCTCTTTCTCCTGTGTATAATACATATGTCCACACAGACACACACGCCAATATATATATATATAGTAGAGAGAGATATCTTATTCTAATTATGTACATTTCTCATGAATCGATGATAAATTATTATCTTATATATAGGCGAGCAGAGAATAGAAATACTTGGCTTGTACCAGGATAGAATTTTCCTCAACAAATAATTTCTTTTGAAGTCCTTAATTATAATTCATTCATAATACTAAACGCCAGCTAGCCTTCTCACGTCCTTGTTGATCATTCCCGTTGATAAAACCTTGAATACTCATCACCTTCTCTTTATACGCTTTGCCACATTTATCAACCATATTCCTCTTTCTCGATAGTTTGTCCCACCAAAAACCATCTTGCCTTCCCATAGCTAGTACTTCGTACTCATCAAAACAAGACATCGGATGTTAACATGACACAATTGACACAAAACAAAACAACGGAACAACACACAGATTTGTATAACTATGCCATACATATAAGTGTAGAGATAGATATACATGATTCTTATTGTCTGCATGGGCATCGTATGTGTATGTGATGCATAGTACGTAGTACGTGCAGGTAAATATATATATATCACCGTCGCCGTTTGAAAAGAATTCGTCTCCTCTTACCTCTTCGGGGGAAGGGTGTGCTTGGCCCATCGAGTTTTTGCGTTATAAAAGGTGGGCCATGCCCACCAATGCAGCCTTTTCCTCTGGTCTATAAACTCCAACCCACACCCGCCCTCTTGCTTGCCTCTTCTACTTCTTCTTCTCCGGCCATGCAGCCCAGCGAGGTGGCCGGATTCCGTTACCTCTCGCCGTCAATGAGCCAGAGCTTTCTGACGGCTGCCCATTTCGACAAAATGCAGACCAACCTCTCCTCCACCTTCGTCCACCATCTAAACATGAACAGCTTCAATAATATGGGGCCAGCCTTCGGCCCCCCGGCAAATGGCTTCCAACTCCCCCTTCAATATGAACGAGCTCGCGGCGCAGTCGATGAGCAGCAACTCGGCTTCCGACGACGCCGAGGAGCAGCAGGTCATGGGCGTGGTGGACGAGAGGAAGAAGAGGAGGATGATCTCCAACCGGGAGTCGGCGAGGAGGTCGAGGATGAGGAAGCAGCGGCACCTGGACGAGCTCTGGTCGCAGGTGGTGAGGCTCCGGACGGAGAACCGGCAGCTCATCGACCGACTCAACGACCTGTCTGAGTGCCATGAACGTGTTGCGCTTGAGAATGTGAAGCTCAAGCAAGAAGCAGAGGAGCTCCGGCTGGACATGAAGGACATGCAGCTTGAGAGTACTCACTACGCCATTTTGAGGGATTTTGAAGTGCTTCCTTCCGACACCGACCATCTCAGAGAAGAGTCTTCCCACCAATCTGTTGTGACCACTACAATTGACCATGGCGATGGCCTCTTATGAGCTCTTTTTTTTATCTCTTCTTCTTCCTTCTTTTCACCTTTTGGCTCAAGCAGTCTCCTCTGTTCATAGATTGAGGGTGGACATTCGTCCCCCTTTGTTTGGTTGTACGCATTTAAGGATTCAGAGGAGCAATAAGTGCCTTTTAGGATCTCAATGATCTGAGTTTTTGCAGAGGATAAATAAGACATTGGAATGACTAGCTTCTTAATGTTCACAATAATTGTTTCTTCCATTATCCACTTACTTATTTGTATTTCTTCTCTTTATCCATTTCAGAAAATTCATGTTTTAAAATTTTAATCAGAGGAATCAAAACGCAGAGGCAGCATGGTTTCCACTGTTAAACATCCTCAATCATAGCCCTCTAAGATATCAATGTCTTTTTTACATGTAATCTTTCATGACCGAACAAAGCTGTTTCACTTGTAACGCAGAAACACCAGGGTGTCGACTCTCCACAAAAACTATCCCATGATAGCAACTTTTTTAAGGATATGTTATTGAGGATTGGATAAATTGATGATGGAAGCTACAAGACCTTTTAAAGGTACTGTTGTGAAACAGAGTGTAGTAACTGATCACTAGGACGTGGAACAGTACTCGTATGGTGTGGAGGCAAAGGCAACAACACATTCAGATAATTTCCAAAGAACCGTACAGTTTGTTTGGTTGTGAGGACAAGAGTTGGTGGTGATTGTAGTGGTGTAGAATTGGAGGTGCCGGTGGGGGGTTGTGGCTCATATACTTGCCTGTTTAACCACACGAAGAAAAAACATCTGAAAAGTCTTCCTCCCACTTTCTTTGTCAATTTTCTTCCTTCATTTTGAGGACTCTTCGGTGCCTGCCCTGTTTTGAATACTTTTTGGTAGGATAAAGACCAGTGAAATGTACTCCTCTTCTCCTTCTTATTGCACGCCCTTCATTAATTTTCTACTGGTCATCTGTGTGGTTTGGATTTTTCAACATGTTTCTCCTCAGCATGCTTAGTAACATCAAACGATCCACATCTAGTAGTGTGACTTGTGTCATGCATGTATGAACCACAAATATTTTGTATTTAACTACATGGATAAGAATATTCATGTGTTCATTCAATCACAAGGACGCATTTGGAACTTCGTTGACAAGTGTCAAGTTGTAGTGGCAACGTTCGGTACAGAAATGTTGATAATCATAGAAATAACTAACAGGCTTATTTGTTATCAGAAAAGTAGGTAGGTCAGTTGGTGTTCATATGAACGGTAGACGACTGTATAATTTTCGGATTTCACTAAGCATTTAGGACTGCTTGCTGAGATCATTCTAACAGTTAGGTGCATAAGCAACTTGTAATCGAAATTATAAAAGCAAGTAAAAAGATCAGCATCATAGTGGCCAAAAAAGTATTGGAGATCCGAAAAGTACCATACAATCCTCTCGTCCTTAGAAAATAGTTAGGGCCAAGACACAGAACAATAAGCTCAGAGGCTTTTGCTCCGACCAGAGCGGCCCTCTCCAAGAACCAGCCGCCTTGGCCCTCGGCTATGCAGGCCATGTTTTGACATGTTTCCAATAAATACATGACAAATCATCCTCAAAAGATCAATACGTCCCACCGTAAACAGCACAACTTGCATCGACCAATGCTACAACAACAAAACGACCCCCATATTCTTATCCCGGATGGGCTGATCTTTGTTTTTGTGTCTTAATCTTGACAATAGTCGGGTGGTAACACATAAGACTAGCAGTTGACATGAAAGGACAGAAGTAGAGGAATGCGATCAATGGAAAAAGAAAAAGGGTGCGAGTGTTAGAACATACAATAGAAGATGGTAAATTTGCATGTTGCTGAAGTGGCGAGCACAGCCTGACATTTTAGCTGTTGAACACGCTACTTTGACAAGCACTATGTGACGGGCATGCACTTGAGAAGTGCGAGATTGATTGTGGACATAGCCTCTCACATATATAATACCATTCGAACACTCTTCGGGTCCTCTTCCACAGGCAAAGCAGAGGTCATCCATAAAGGTAATGGAGAATGACATTCTTACTCTGTTTAGATTGATCAACCAAAACGAAAGTGGTGTTTGTTGATGATGAATTAAATAAAGCACTTTGTTTTTCACACTCAAAACTCTGCATATATTTACACTGCTATGCCACTGTAACAGCACCAATGAAGCAAGCATGCATCTCATGTTGTGGGTTTGTTTGAGTTTACACGGTTTATTGATTGAGCTTTGGCAAAACCCATTTTTCAGTAACGGAGGACGAGAAATCAGCGTTCGGAAGACAAACGGGTGATGGAAGAAAACGGAGACGAACGCTTACGATATACAACAAAACTATGTTGAAATATTTTAGTTACTTTAATTTGACATTAATCAGATAAAAGTTCTTTCCAACAATGAGCACATCTTATTCTGGCTAATTTTATTTTCAAGTAAAAGGTAGAAGCATACATTTTAGCTTTCCTCTCTGTGCCATGGGAGACGTAGAAATGCCGAAAACGTTTCTTAACAACCAGGATCCAACAAAAATCATTTCCCTCAGCAGAGACAGAGCAACACTAGCACTTTGCTTACAGCTTCATCCAGAATCAAAAGTCGTTGCGATAGCATAAATCAACCACCAAAACACTCGAAAAATAGTGTGACTATCAAGTAACTAACTGTTTTTTGGTTGAACTCTTCCTGCTCGATACAGTAGCTGATGTTTCTGCAGCAGGGGATGACCTCCCTTGGTACTCAGATATTTGAATGACATCTATGAATGGCTTTGTACATGGCCATCTATAATGGAGAAGAAACAAACCTGAGTTAACAAATTATGACAGAAGTAGTCTTTAAAACATTAAAATCGTTTCACCTGCTAGATTTTATGATCTCGTCCTCTAGCTTTGTTTCCTCATCAAATATATTGCCTGAACAATCATGCCCAACAAGGATTAGCAGAAGCCATAGACCTTATCATGAAGAATAAGGAATTAATAAATTTCTACAAAAGAAAGATGCCGGTCCAGTGCAAAGGAAAATTTGTTAGGCGCAACACTACTAAAGAATTGAAAAATGAGAAACAAATGCAAAAATATTAGCTATGGATTTTCATTTTTTATGAATGTAAAAGAGTGTGATGGTAGGAGAAATCAGTAGACTATAAACTAAACATAGTTCTTCATTATTAATATCATGTCTACAATATAGCTCTTTTGAGTTTGCAGTTTTATGAAACAGTCCTAAGATAATGCATAGAATGTTTTGTAGTTCACCCTCATCTACAGGTTAAACAGTTCAAGGAATTGGTACACCATCCGATACTGAATACAAGATTGGGCCAATAAAAATATTCTATATTCCATATAGAGGGAACAAAACATGTCAGAGTTCTGTTAATTAGGAACTAAATTTTGCTTATAAATTTATGGCCGTTAACCGAAAGAACTTAATAATAAAAACTAGAAGTAGGTGGCTCTATAAAACCCCGAAAAGAGGCATGGTAATAAAATCAGGAGCTGGGAGTTATAGTGTTATTTTCTCACATTAACAAACCTAAGCGTATATGATGAACGAGGAAAACGATCGAAGTCCTTTACATAGGGTATTCTGAGAAGCGCAGTCATAAGACATCTCAATTAATTGCTGTGAAAGTATAGATGAAAATTAGTGATTCACCTCCATTGGGAGTCTTATTTGAGAAATATTTGGCTTTGATCCGACGGACATAACCGGCTTCGTATCTATCATACTTTGCGACACGTTCTGCAGTATCCGCGTCCCTACCCAACAAGATAGATAAACATCGATTACAGACTGAAATTCCTCCAATCATTTCAAGTAACGATTTTAAATTCAACAGTGCATAGACTTAAAAGACTAAACACCACTATCATCCATGAACAAACACATGAACATCATAAAAAAAAAAACAATAACATTACGGGAACAAAAAAGATTGTTAAAAAAAAAAAAGAGAGAGAAGAGAACAGACGGGAAGATGTTCAAGAATTCTTCAGCTTTACAGTCGGGAGCGTCGGCCATGACATCATCCTCCAGCGCATCCCCCTTTCATACGCAGAACATAAATAAATAAATAGATAAAAATGGAAGAAACCCACTTCAGAAACAGGATCATAGCAAGTAACAATAACATAGATATATAATACAATCATCATACAACGAACAACAAGAGTTATTATTAGGACCAATAATGAAGAAGTATATATATAGTATATACTATCACATACATATCCATAGCGAGAGATAAAGAAAGAGAGGGAGCGAGAGAACCTTGGGCAACGGGGGAGGAGGGAGGTCGGGTGCGAGTGTGGAGGAGTCCATGGAGGAGGGTGGGGATGGAAGTCGCGGTGGACTGGAGTAACTGCGACCTCCCTCCTTACTCCCAAGTCCCGACTTTTTTTCAGGCCTGGACAACATGGTTGGTGGGCGACCACAGGCAGAAAGTCAAACGGGTCTGCCCAAGTTTGATTTTTTTATATATTTATTATTAATTATTATTATCATTGTTATTTTATTTACAATGTAACAATCTATTCATCTCTCTATCTATTTAATATAAGCACATTTTTATTCTTTCTTTTAATATATTATCATCACATCTATTTAATATAAGCACATTTTTATTCTTTCTTTTAATACATTATCATCACTAAATGTGAAATCCATATAGCCATAGCCATTGGCCACTTTCAACTTAATTCGATTCGACCCATTCACCTACCCTAAGTTCCAAAAAGCCTCATTTAGATCGGCTCTACTTCACAAAAGAATAATTATTATTATATTTGACATAATTGTATTCTCTTTCTGTATTAATAAAAAGGACTAGGCGGAAATTAAAGGTTTGAGCTTTGAAAAAGAGTAGAAAGTTTAACCTATTAAGATATAATAAAAATGAAAATAATAAGACAATTCTTTATAATTTATTTCTTCATTTAATTAAGCTATCATTAAATTCATAATCCATTTTTAAAATATTGAATCATTATAATCTAACTCATCATTTAAACAAAGTTTATCTATAAAATTAAATTACTATTATATTTGACATAATTTTACTCCTTTTCTATATTAATAAAAAGGATTAGGAGGAAATCAAAACAAGTCTTGACAAGTTTTTACAAAAGTGGCCTAGCCTTTACCACCTTGATAAAAACAAGTCTTTATCTCAACACACAAGATAAATAGCTCTGTAGAAAGGAAAAAAAAATCACACATGAAATACAAGGGCTCTCACTACCTGGGCATCAAAGTAACAAATTTTGGTGGCCTAGTCTTTACCACCTTCACTAATGCATGGTAGTCATGCAGCTGCTACTTGTCTCAAAAAATCGACGGTGTCAAAGAGGGGCAACACCTTTGCACCAAACCCTCCAGCCACCAACCCCTCCTCCACGCTCACCGAAAATACATAAGCTAAATATTGATGCCAAAAACTCTTCTTTGGACAAAATGGTTGCACAGAATTATGGTATTTTCTCCTTACTTCGGGAACAGAAACGTCTCAAAATCTACATCCACCTTGCAACAGACACTGGTTAAGGACTGATCTCGAGTTTAAGGGCTCAAAACTTTAGCAGTCTGCTGAAGTTGTGTCAATCGATCACACACTACTACATAATCTCAGTCGCACTGGCCTCCAGATGTGATATTAGCAGTTGGTCTTGGCTTGTTTACCTCACCCGTTAACAGATATCAAGACTCTTCGCCCACATGCTCCTACTAGGCGCCCAGCAAATTGAATACCCAGACATTGCACACCATCTTAAATTCAGAAGAGCAGCAGCAAAATGCTCCCGGGAGTTCTTAAAAAAATCAACTATCCGTGTCTCAGAATCAAGGTCCTCCCCCAGGACAAGATCCTCCATGTTAGCCTTCTGATCTGCGAGATAGCTCTCGTCTAGAGAAATCATTCGAAGGCTTAAAACCTGTAATGCCTCAATGCCTGTGCTAATGAAACCTTGTTTAACGTAAGCATAGAATGCTTGAGAACAAGTACACGGATCAGGCTGTATCCTTTCCTGGTGCATTCGCTTGATAATAGATTCAACTACATCAATACGCCACTGTGAAGACAAACAAGAAGCATGATTATTGTTTTTTCTCCAGAGATTGAAAAGAGTAACTGAAGTAATATACTCAGATGACCAGCATGACAACTTTACTTTGAAAGAAGCTTTTTCTAGAACAGTATTGAACATTAGAACATCAGGTTGAACTCCCATGGATAATGCCTCGTCTAAGAGACCCAATGCTGCATCAAAATCTCGAAAAGAAACCAGCATCTAAGAGAAAGCACAGGGGAAAAAGTAGTAAGTTACTTAGCTGCTATAATGCTGCAGCAAAATCTCTGCCTGAAATAAAGAAATAAATTGTCTACCCTGAAACTGTTCCTATTCTTCTTTGAACTGGCTGTTGCCAAACATAAATAAAGCATAAGAATTCTACTTATCAATGTCAGTTATATTAATGGGGAAATTTCTCTTGCTAAGCACACATAATCATTTTCCCACGTTATCTATAATGTATCTTGGAGTGATATGATCATATCCATATAAAATACCTTCAGAAGTGCAGTATATGTCAAAGTATCTGCTGAGAACCCTTCCCGAAGCATCATTGAAACAAACGCAAATGCAGATTTACAACATCTCAACCTGCTACAGCAGTCGATCATGATATTATACGTAGTAGCATTTGGTGACAACCCACACAACTTCATGTTTTTGAAAATTTTTAAAGCTCTTTGACTCTGCAATTAAAAGATGTATGAAATTAAAACATTATGTGGAACTTAGATCAGAAGCCTCAAAACTGAAACTTACATATACAACAATATAAAATAAAAAAAGACAATAACAAATTCTAACACATACTTGTTTGCCTTCAACTAGAGCATGCAGAGCAATATTATACATATTTATCCTGTCAGTTTGTCTGAACACGCTTTCTGCTAACTTTAAGTACATAATCAACTCGTCTATCATACCTTCAGCACCAAGGGCTCTCAACTGAAATGTGAAAGATATCAAGTAAGAAGTCTCATAATTAGCCAATTGGCTTGCAGACAGCTTTTATAAACTAAAGTACAGTAACAAGATATATAGGTCATAAACACTCAATTTGAGAAACAAAGAATCACCAGGTTCTCAAATGAAGGTCGAGTGTGCAGCACACCGTGATCTTCCATATCCTTCTCAATAACAAGAATCCTTTTCTTTGCATTTGCCTGTGAAATCATGTTTCCATACTCATAAGGAGCATTCACTGTTCCAAACAACGAGAAAAGGAGCTCATATGTCAAGACATCCAACTTAATGTTCAATCTTCTCATTTTTGCTAATACTCGAATCGCACGTTCTGGTTGATCCTGCATCATGCATAATCCAGCCAAGTGAAGATATTAAACAACCTTGTTGCAAAAACAAGACAGAGTCTAATCAACAAATTATCAAGATATTGTATGCAAAAACAAGGCATGCTTTTTCAATAACTAGATAATGCCTTAAAAAGAAAAATGTTTTAATAACATCAATTATTATCAAATAAATAAGTTGGTATGAGCTGGCTTCAAGAAGTTGCATACACTTGCCAAATCTTAAAAGACAATGATCTTGCCTACGCATGCATGTATGATATATTTCTTCTTATTATCCACGAAAGGTCTGGGACATGGATCCTAAAAATTGTAAAGTTTTTGATGGTGGATGCCTTTCTAGAGACCAACTCCCCTCCTTCAGCTGGAATTGGGACTGGTGCCTTCTAAGGATAAGTTGAAGAGCTAAAATGTTCTTGAGTGGAAATAATGAAACAAATAACCAAAGTACATGTCAACATTTACATATAATGTGCATACACTCTTAGGACAAATAAATTACCATGACATCACATGCATAAAGCAAGGCATTGAAAGCATATGTATATTTTGAAAGACACTCGTTGATTTGATCAAGCAGAGATTCAGCTAAACCCAGATCTAAAATTTTGCAACAGCCGATGGAGAGTGTTGCAAGCGTTGCATTGTAAGGCTTCAAATTCTGATTCTTTATTGCCCTGAGCTTCAAATTAGGGGGAAAAAAGAATCACAATTACAAGTTGAAGCAGGAGAAAACAGACTACAATATAAAAACTTTTTGAGCAACTTGGTTATTGATAGGCGCTATCACTTCCCTTATTTGCAATTGAAACAAGTAATCACATAGGCTCTCCTGAGTGATGGAAAACTTAGATAACTTATAAAGGCCAATCTAACTGAGTTTGCTGATGACAAATAATCATTTTCCATATTTGCAAGTGGAAAAGGTTATCAGAAAAGTTTCCCCAATTAATGCATCAATGATGAAAATTTTTGTGCAATTTCCTGAATGAAAAACACTGTCATACTATATCCACCTTCAATAGAGAAATGTAATGAGCTAAGTAAAGCCAAATCAATGCTCGAGTAAAGGTGCAAAGCTAATGCAAAACCTTCCAATTCATAATTCTTTAAGACAATAAAATTCCTGACATGCAAGCAATTACTGACAGCCTAAATTTAAAAAATGCCCTAGAAAGCAGGATGGTTGTTATTATACCAAAAGTGATTTGGTGTACATTCATGCCTTACTCCTAATAGCTGATTTCATTAAAAATGAAAATGAAATTGTCAGTTGTCAAGTCTCCTACCTTACCACTAATAATTGCATTCGCAATCATAATGTGCCATGTAAGAAGAAAGTTTATGCCATTAATTGGCATCATGCAAACATATAATGATTGAGGTCAAGAACATTTGGCACCAGCATCAACAAGACAAGAGTAAAAGTGACAACAGAAATGAAAACCAGAGCTAGATATTGAATTAAGACGTTTTATCTTCAAAGAAGTGATTAGATATTTGACATACTCTATAACATTTGCCTAGTTTTTTTAAAAAAATGATTTAATAAAAAATAAATTATAGCTTACCACATCCAGACCATAACTCGCTCCATTCACTTGAACTACAGCTTTCACAAGACCATCATATGTATGCTGTGATGGTGCCAACCCAAAGCTTTGCATCTAGACAAGTAAGACAATCATAGAAATCAATTAATCTTACAAGAACGCTAAAGACAAACTTGCAGGTACATTGATTTACGACGGATAAGGATCATTTACAAAGTTATCAGGACCTTGCACGCCTAAGGATAGTGTAAGACATGGTAATTAGTACTATTTTTTCAATTCTGGTTTGAGGTAAGCCGCAATAGCAACACACAAACTACATACAATTACAACAAATGATGACAGATTTAAGGTTCACTCACCCATCACCTTGAGAGATACTCATCAATTTTAAGAAATAATTACTACACCAACGAGTTCCAAGGTCATAAACATCATAATCATGTCAAAAAATTCTAGCCGTGTCATCAGTTAGATAAAATGCACAATATATGCCATTTGATTCTATTTAATATCCCATTAAAACACAATGTGACAGCCACAATTGTCACATTTAATGCCAAACTTAAGTGGTTAGAGGAAAATTCATGTGAATGGATTCAGAAGAGAAATGAATAGGTGCATATGCGTATGTAATGTATTTGACCGTTTCCAAATGTTAAAATATGTTGCAGGTCCCTTCAAAAAATATATGTTGCAGGTCAGCACCTTCTTGCATTTTTCATAACAAATCTAGAGCTTTTCAATTGTTAAACAGTAATTTACTAGATGACAATGCCATAAATTTGCAAATTGTGAAGCAGATAGCACTTGACATTTTTTCAGCTTTGAAATTGAGCAATATAAACAATATTAAAATAAAAATAAAAATGTTAGAACTTGAGATCAACATCTAAATGGGGGGGGGTGCATTTTGAAATACGGCGCCTGCAATATAAAAAATAAAATGTTGGAACTTTGAGATCTAAAGCTTGTGAAGCACATCTAAATGATAAAAAATTAAGAACCCATTTTAGAAACTGAGCCAATAAATTCATGAAATAAGATGCCTAGGAAAAAGATTTGGTAGATACTGCATAGACAGAAGATGGTACATAAAATGGTGTCCTATCTCACAAGATCTCCGTCTTGATAAGGTGCTGAGAAAATCCTAGAAAAAATATTGGGATAATTCTCTTAATTCCTCTTAGATTTCTTTGAGATCTTCCTAAAGAGGTAATTTCCTAGGCCAGGATGTGAATAATTTATCATGGGCACCAGTAATCATGAATTCATGATGACTAGATAATGTCACATAAGTTCAATAGAGAAGTATCCAGAAAAAACTAAAAAATATAAGTATATCAAAAGTTGAAGGAGATACCTGCTGAAACAACAACTCAGCAAGCTCATGATTCTGTGAATGAGCACATGCGTGGATCACATCATTGAAAGACCACCGTAAAATCTTCATGGCAGTTGCTGGGACACATTGATTAATCGAACTATTAAACCACCTATGTGTTATCTTCTTTTCAATATGACCACAATCACTGGAGCTCTTTTTTTCCCTGCAGGAGATGTGTGTGTTTGAAACCTTGTAGACTCTGTGCCAAGTCCCTCAAATCGTCTCTCCATCATTACATCTACCAGCAAATCTACACTCCCGATGCCATTAATTTCTTTGTCATTTTTATCTGAAGAGCCCTCAATTCTAATATTTGATTGCAATTCCTTCTGCAAAGGTATAGGAATATCTAAGTTTGATGATTGGAATCGACCACCTGATGAAATTTTAACCAAAGATCTATTTTTAAAAGCCACAGACACCATCTGCTGCAAGGCTTCATATGCAGACTCCAGATCTCCAAGGCTAGTAAAAGACCAAATAAATTTTCTAAGGCAAACTATGGTCGGACTGTAAAATTCCATGCAAACTTTCCAAATTTCATGGACCGCATAAAGGTTTTGCTGCCAGACAGCAAGCTGCACAACACAAATAGGGCAGAAATTTAAATTTGAAAATAGTGGGCAATATCCTTCAAGATAGGGTTGAAGGTTTAGGACAAGAGCCAGAGGAAAGACAAGCAAATCCATTACAAGTTTAGTCATAAGCATATAGATATATATCTTTCTTGCTAAGAATCACTATTTGTGGACAAAAATCGTATGCATACATGCATGTAATGTGCATTCACTAAATACTTTGTTCCAGGAGACCCAACAAATATCAAGCCAAGATTTCTACTTTTGGTCTTTCATGCTCTCACACAATACAAGATGTACATTGTCTGAAACAATCCTTTGGCCACAGAATATATCAGAAACAAAGTGAACCTTTGTTATTGAGAAGCTCTGAACTGACACATGCAAAGCAGTAGTTGAGGGCCAAACACAAATACAAATGGCTCAATATTGGGCAGTTTGCAAAGTGGGATCAACTACAGCTTGTGCAAGACATAGATCTATGCTAGTGATAACTGATAAGACATTGAATTTAAAAATCTTGTGACAAGTCAATGACAAATCAAGAGAGACATAAAAGTGAAGATATTCTTACAAGTAGAAAACAGGTTTAATCAACAAAAGAGATCACCAAACCTTCAGGAGTTCCCAATAAGTTACTTCAGACTTTCCTATTGAGTGATCTTCCATTAATTTTAAACAACGATCAGCATCCTTTGGGTTTCTAGATGAAGCACATCCATTTAAGAAACTATTATACATAGGCAAATCTGGACTGGTAGAGGGGTCTTGGCCAAGACAAGTTAACCAATTAAATGCCTGGATATAAGAAAATTAAAAGGCATCAAATCCTTATTATTTTTAATTCAAGGTACATTGATTAAATAAATATTACTGTTGAAAGCATGGTTAGTCAATAGTTAGTAGGTGGAACTCACAAAATGGCTTAGATTATCCTATGGGTAAAGGAGACTAAAAGATGAACGTAAAAACTTTTAAAATTACAAATGAATTTAATGAGTAGAGCCCCATACACTCTAAAGAAAGAAAGAATGAATGAAAGAAAGAACGGGAAAAAAAGAAAGAAAAAAGAAACACACACAGGCATATTAAACCTTAATCACTTTCCTTCTATGTTGTAAAAATCGGAATTGGAAATTGAATCGAATTTTTAAAAACTTTGAATTTAACCAATTCATGGCTTATTTTAAATCGATAAATTTAATAAGATTTATATTTGTATGAAAATTAATTTATCAAGGATAATAAAATCAAAATAAAATACAATATTGAAGTGAAACCTTTTAGTCAAATTATATTTGACTATAAAATAGAGTACTCTTAAGCAAGTTTTATAAACTTTAAAGTACCAAATATCATAGATATGGTGAAATCGCAAGTAATAGAAGATTGTAAGTTAAATTCTCTTATATTTACATTCATTATATCTTTTTATATTGTATAATTATCAAATATTAAAATATACAAAATCTGGTAAGAATGGTGATTCATGAATCGCTTATAAATTAGTCGAACTCGATTTAAATTAGGAATTCAAAGACCGATTCTAGTGATTCAATTTACATATATATTTTTGACTCGGATTCTAACGGAGTTGAGTTGAATCGGCCGAAACCAACTAGTTCAAGCCAATTCTCACAACAATGCTTTCCTTTTCATCAATAGACTCAACCATAACAACTAGCCCATGTAAATGAAGGTAGAATATGAAAGTTACCTCCTTCAGATAGCCACCTTTAGCAAGAGCTTGAGTGAAAAAACTATAGCATGCCTTACTTAATACAATACCTCCACCCTCCATAGCTTTCATTGCTTCCATCACAAACTGCATGACATAAAGATAAGCACAAGCTAATATCAAACAAAAAGAAAGTGACTATTGTGCTTTTCAACTCAAAAAATTATCATATAGCCATTCAGTCAAGCAAGTTGCATTTTAAGGAAATGCAACTTAGTTTTCATTTTTCTTACCAATGGATCCGGAGATCGTGCACAATAATCGAGAATGATAAAAAAGTCATCTTCTCTTAAATGGTTGAGTTCATTTACAAGACTATTGAGCAGTCTGGAGGCTCTCTCTCTTTCTCCAAAGCGTAAAGCATCAACAATTTGGATTTGGGCATATCTTCTACCACGCAAGTCTTCATCATAACCCCTTCCACCATCTAAAACACAACATAAATCATTGATCTTCAACCAGAAAACAAATAGAGAATAGCGGCACAGTGCAGTCAACAGCACACATTTTGGAATTCTACAAATACAAAATCATCACAAAACCAGAAGAGAACACAACTGTCTATGCCATCTGGAAATACCTACTGAGTAATCTGACTTCACGCCAATCCACGAGCTTCGTCCGAGAGAATTGTCACCAACACCTTTGGAACTAGTAAATGTACAAGTGGATTCCTGACGTTTGCTCACAGGTATACGCACCTGAGCCATGACTTTCCACCATTAAAATAATCATCGCACTCACTTAACCAGATCAAGTATTCGTAAGAAACCATGCAATAATGCAACATTTTTCAAATTAAGTGTTAGTGAAAATACAACTCTCAACTCCCCAGTGTGCGTAAACAACTATATCGCACCTCAAATGCATTAGGATAACTGAAAGACCTGATGAGAGCCCTCCCTCTGCAAAAACAGTTTAAGTATTAACGGGAGGATCTGCATCCACAGATTAACAACTAAACACACACAACCAAGCCTACATAAAAGAGAGAAGGCAGAAGAACTCACGGTCCTCTGTACATGCTACAGAGTGGAACGCTTTATCTCTTGTAAGTAGAGAGCATCCCACCATAGGCTTGACCTGCAAATTCAGCAGCCAGGGAACAAATTTTACGACTTTGCAGGGAGGAATCCAATGAGCCAATCACAAATTTCTTAGTTCCTGCGAGATTATTGAACGCCTATAATTATAATAGTTGACAAAATTGCATTCAGATATCGAACCTACCAACTTAAAAAATATCAAAGCAGGCTGATATACACCAATTCAAGCTTCATTTCGTATCGGTCAAAATTCATTCCTTCTTTCTGTTAAAGCCCAAAGGCCCGCACAAAGCGAACAATTTTGTGATTGCCATACCAGTAAAAAAAGATAAATCTCTCGTCTAATCACATAATTATTGCTCTAACAACATGATAAAAAATCAAGCATAGGACATCGCTACAACCAACAAATATACAAAAACATATAAAAAATAACACATTTTTATACCCAAAACATACACCAAAGAAAAAAAAATCCAAACTCCGATGGTCTGATACAATGCCTTCACCCAATCACCAGCATGTGAGCCTCCACGATCAATTTCCAAAGCCTTCACGCCAATGGTGGCCTGCGACGGCGATGGCAGCGAGTGGTGGCGGCAGGGTCGCGAGGAAGACGATAATCGGGGGTTGGGGTTAGGAAAAACATTTTCAAGTCAACTTCCCGAAAATGCCCATCGTAGTTTAAAGTGCTGGATTGACGATCCCAACCTTTCGACGAGAGGGAGGCGGGGGATGGCGGCCGAGACGGCGGAGGAGAAGGTCGGGGCCAGCGCCGATGAGGACCCGCCGTCGTTGAGCACTTACGCCCTCCAAGCGTTGAAGGAGCTCCTCGAATAGCAAGGGGGAGGAGGCGATGCGGTGGAGCTGGTGAACGAGGACTGGAGGTTGAGCAGTTCTGGTATGACAAGGAGACGGAGGAGACGGTGGCGGCAGAGGTGCTGAGCCTCGGATGCTTGCCGGTGGCCTGCGTCGCCTGCCCCACCCTCTTCGCTTACCTCAAGGTGAGAAAGGCCAATGCTTTATCATGACTCACTCATAAATGAATACATCTCACACATTTTGTTGTATAGTTATGAGTGCAGCACAAAAATTTGTTGAGTGATTTGACTAAGCTTGAAATCTATATTGAAATTTTGCAATAATTGAATAAAGTTGACGATGTTAAAGCTCTTAAATTCTTAGATTCGCTGTTTTAAGTAAGGAAAGGAAGAAACTTTCATTGGTAGATAGAAGTATTGTTGAGCTTACATGGTATGAAAGTGCTCTATGATGCTGCTTCTTGCTTCGTTTATTGATTGTTATTCATTAACGATATGTGGGACATGAGTCGAGACCTTTATCGGCTTCTTCCAGAACTGGAACCTCCCTCCAGACAGGCAAAGAACACTGTTAATCTGTTGATTGATTAGAATGGTGTTTCGTTTATGGATTACAGTTGATTGCGTTAAGAAAATTCGACTGGTTGATTGATGTGCATTTCACGTATTGCAGAAGGTTGATCCTGCGTTGTCAGTGCAACTACCTGAGTATGATACTCGGTTTGAGAAGTATGGGAAGGATTTTACATTTTATGACTACAATTGCCCTGAGCAATTGCCTATAGAAATGAAGCATAGCTATCCTGTTGTTGTCGCTGATCCCCCATACCTGGTAACTAAATGGTTCTCACTTCTTATTAGCATAAGCTGTTTGCCAACTTTCTTCCTTTCATTTTAGTTCTTTTATTTTTCTGAGGAACATTGAAACTGAGAAACGTTTTCTGTTCTCCACTTTATCATCATGGACATTCATTTTATACTGAATGAAACAAAAAAGAGAAAGAAAAAAGAGAAAAAAGAAAACGTAAGTGATTATTAAAACATGAAGCCTCCGTCCTATTTGTCTCATCTCAAACATTGCAAGGCTGAAGGAACATTTGTTTGATTGTTTTTTTCTTTTGCTGTTGTATAGTAAGAAGTGCTTGGAAAAAGTTGCGAAGATTGTATCTTTTCTTCTACAACCTGGGCAATCCTTTTACTGTTACTCACAGGTAATCCTCTTTCTTACATATAAGCATGTTGTACATTGTGATGAATCGTAATATCATTCTCGCACCCTCACAAGTCCCAATTTGTAACGCATGATAGGAAGGGAAGCTTACAGTATTAGTTTTTCTTGTTTATGTTATTCGTCGTATTTTAGAGCTCTGCAACGCTTAGCAATTTTAATGGTCGCAAGAATGGCAGGGGAAGCGCAAACAGAAAATGCTGCGGAGCTTCTTAGACTTCGCCCATGCAAATTTCGACCGTGCCATATGAACAAGCTCGGCAATGAATTCAGGCTGTTTACAAACTACAATCCCCTCGATAGATTGGGAGATTTGAGGAATCTTACGCTCTCAGAAAAATAACAACTTGATTATAAAGTTCTTCCTTTGAAATTATTATGACTGTATTTTCTTCGTGTTGTGCTTGATTGTACCCAAATCTGACATCTTTTTGTTGGACTCGGTTCTTATCTAAAAGGTTCATCTCACATTTTACTCCATCTATTATCGCATCAGCCTATACACGGCGGACCATCTTCCAATTCCAACTCCCTAGTATTATTGCCAATTCTCTAGCTCAATTCATGAGTTTCAGTTGTAAATTCCTCTAAATACCCGAAAATCGCTCATATATTCCGAACAATATCCTTTCAGACCAGTTGCAAAATTCAATTATACCTCATTGGTAACAAATGAAAGAATATAAATTCGGTATTGGAGAACATATACATCTGCTTCCAAGACGACAACATAACACCATTTTGAAACATCTAATATTAAATATTTTAAAAGACGACAGCATAACACTATTTTGAAACAGCAAATCTTTTAAAGAGGGACCCAAATCAAGTTCTGAACATGTCCCGAACAGTCAAAACTCTAAAATTGGGGATCGTCTATAAATATCAACTTCAATCATCATACCCTGTTATATCCCACCGATTTACTAAAAAGCTGGCGGATATAAAGAGCCTGAAGAGCACTTGCACCTAACAGTGCTACGTATTCTGCAACAGTATAAAAAATTAGCCGCTTCCTGGTGCTCTCATTTGCTGAAATTGAAAAAGAACAAAATTAAGTCGGCCAACAGGATAATACAAGTATAAATGCCGATACAGACAGGCAAGGATGGAAATTGATTCGGTAACGCCAAACAATTGATTACATCTCAAATATCATGCAACGGCAAGCACCAGATAGAAATACTAAGTTGTAAGTACCACCCCTTGAACGTCATTTTAAGGCATACAATTAAAAGATATATTGTATTTATTTTTGAAATGATCAACAAACTCAAACTTACTTCGACGATGACGAGCATCACGAGCCTTTAAGTATTTCTGCTCTGCTGTAACAGATTCCAACGCCTCTCTAAGCTTTGCAATTCTCACATTAACAGGGTCCAAATGCTCTGTAGCAATATCCACAGATCATATGTGTCCAATCAGACATTAGTTTTTGCTTTAAGAGATGCATTTCAGACCTCAGTTTCTATAAAATAATTACTAACCATCTTTGGCAAGGTCATGCTCATTGGGAATATGCCCAACATGTACGTAAAAAGATACAGTTTCTGGAGTCGAGTAAGGATTATGGAAACAGAACTTGTACATGCCGCCTATTGGGGCATTAAACTCAAATTTGTCGCCAGATGTACCTTTCAAAGTATGGACAATATTACCTGATGGAGATGCTACCTATATCATACAAAATATAGATGATTTAGGCTTGCAACACAAATTAGTGAACACAACTAACTATGCAAAACTGCCTGCCTACTTCATATTTATTAGAAAGAAAAATAAAAGATCAAAACTTATACTAATTCTAAAACATAGATCATTCAATGGACCAGGGGTGCCCACTACTAAAATTTCACTCTCTCATTAGTTCTAGACAAGATAGCCATTTATATACCAAAATTACATGCCAAGACCCCAGATACCCTCATATACTCAGATAGTCCTGGGACTACAGCCTAAACAAACTCTCAAATAATGCACATTAGAGGCAAGCTATGCTTGGCATGTCAATCTCATAGACAACCAATTTGTGTACATTATATTAGATAGCAAAAATCAAGAACCATAAACATGGTCCTCCAAACCTCTACCAAACTCTATCCGCAGGGTGACCAACTGATTTAATTCAGAATTATGGGGGTTCACATGCATTCTAAGCTAGCTTCATGAAGTGCTTAATTACCGAGCATGGGCATAAAAAGCCGCTCAGGTGCATCACCACCATCACCTACACCTAATTATAACAAAGCTGGAGCTGACATCGTGAATTAATTGTTTCACAAAGTGGTTACTTACACATGTCAATCGATAGCACGGCATAAAAGAGAAAGAGGAAATAATAAGATGAAGCTCAAAGCCCAAACCTCTAGACCATTCATCATCGTCCCTATACAATTTCGAAATTATTGGATGGGAACCATGAAATGTTAATTGATTGATAAATATGGACATAATTACCTTCCATTAGAAGTTCAGAACCAAAGAAATCCAGTTGCATCAACATGGAAGCCAATTATCAAAAATAAAAATAAAAAGAAGATAAAATGGAAGCCCGCAACAGCTTTTGCCGCACAGTGCTCGCGCAAAAATGGATTAATTTCCTACCAACACGAGTTCGAGATTTTTTAACTCCAACCCCCAACGATAAGATAGAAATAACGAATCAACCCATCAAGAGGAAAAAACATAGCACCACCAACATTTGATCAAAAGGCTTTATAAATTCAATAGACCAATCTGCTAAATAACAAAAACCAAATGATGAAATTATTAGAGCTCGATAGCTAACACATAACAAAAAACCGCATCAAATAACCTCCCGAATTGAATCATTAATCGCATGCCAGCAGACAGCACCAATAAGAAGGAAAGCATGAAGCTTTCCCGAACATAATAGTTAAAGACGAGAGAAAAGCAGCCGAACCGTAAAATCGATGCCGGGGTGATCGGAGCTCCAGAAGATATCATGGTCAACAACGACAAAATTTCCAGACACGTTGTCGCCTTCGTACATGACGTACTCGTATATGCACTCCTCGTCGGTGACCGTCACGGCCAGGCCGGCTGCATGCCGGAAGAAGAGGAGAAGAACAAGCGCCACCGACGCCGGCCATCGCCGCCCCATCGCCATCCCCGTAGTCGCCGTCGCCGATCCAAACAGCGGATAATAGTTCCCAACAAGGCTCGGTTAGGTGCCGGTTTCAAACCTTGATGCGGGGCCCGCAGTTGATTGAACGGGTTTGATTGACCCGAATAAACGCCACCAGTTGGGACTTAGGGGTGAGCTCGGTTCGCTTCGATTCTTACCTAATACAATTTGGTTTTTAGTTGGGTCGGCGGTAAATCAAAATGCATATCCATATTATTGCTCCAAATCAAACCGAGCCAAATTATCAAAATAATTGTACTTTTAAAAAATATTTTAAGATCTCTATTTTATGTCAATTATCATGATATTATAATATTTTTATGATAATTTTAATTTATGTAAAATGAAATGTGCATTTATAATTACTTATTAAACAATTATATTCGCTAAAGTAATTAAATAACTCTATTTTTATAATATATAATATAATTAAGTTACGGTACCAGCCAATTAAAATTATTTCGGTTCTGAGTGATTCGGTCTTGAGAATAATCAGTTGGGTTTCAATTACCAAATTCAACAACCAATATAAATCGATTGATTTGGTTCGTACGGACCGATCAATCCAAGAGGTCGCTGTTTACATTTGTCATTTTATTAATACGCATTACCGTGAATAATACCCTGTTTTTCCAAAATGAATAATAAAATAAACTATTATTTTGGCTGATGAAAGGGTTTGAAATGTCAAGTTAAAGGAGTTTTGTCGAGCTGAGTTAATACCTGACGGTAAGCCGGAAAGCCACATATACGGTCCCTGGTTTTGTACACATACAGACATACGGCCTATCACATCCTCTATTGTGCATGGATAATGGACGAACAGGGTTATGATTGTCAAGTAGGCATATATAAATGCACATTACTGAAAATGGAAGATATTTGTGAGTATACGTGCCGTAGTCGTAAAAATTAGAATTAGAATCGGAATCGATTTTCAAGAAAGTCATTGAATCAGATTAAATTAGTTTAAATTAATCAAGATCGATTAAATTGAATCGGTCAAAATCAGTTATATGTAATAATTTAATAACTTATAACATAAATATATAAAAGTTAGGTATTGATGTGATTTTAATATTAATGTGTATATTATATTTTATGATATTTTTTTCATATTTTTTGGATTTTTTTAAAATTATTTGAAATTAGTTATTATTTTTGACTCGAATGAGACTCGTATCAATTTTCAATTACAAAAATGCCATTATGTATATTTCTTTTACCCCGATTCACTCCCCCCCCCCACCCCCCCCCCCCCGCCGTCCCCTTTCCAGGTTGGCCCCGACTGTCCCCCACCGAACCTTGCCCCTAGCCTTGCCCAACCTGCCTCCCCATGCTCGATCTGCCTCGCTCCGCCCCCCATTGGTCTCGCCCTGTCCCTCCCTCCACACCCCCGCCCCCCCCCCCCCACCCCCACCCCCACCCCCTTCTATCCTCGTGCATGCCACCCTACCCTACATCTTTGTTGCCCCCCTCCCCCACCCCGTCACTCGCCCTCGCCGGCTCGTCCTCCTCCCGCCTTGTCCCCGGCCGCTATCCGGAATCGGCTTGAATCGGCCAATTTTGAATTCGGCTTGAATCGGCTAATTCGAATTCGGTTTAAATCAGCCGATTCACGAATCGATTCGTATTAACCCGATTTACCCTTTTTTTTTATTATAATCTTTCCAATCTGATTTAAATCGGCCGATTCTGAGTGGAATCGGCCAATTTTTGCATCACTATATATGATAGCAACACTTAAACAAATTCTCAACTTTCATATATAGTTTTTCCCATTTTTTCCACCTTAAAATTGATTAGTTTATTAAATTAGCCACATAGATCATGTTTATACGGTTATTTTCTTAGGCAGTCAATTTCAAGGAGGAGAATGGTGAGGGCAATTTTGATAGTGCACGTAGAATTTCTTACATACAAAAAAGGTGATTTGTTTGATAACATGCTAATTAGTGGGTACGGCAAAAGCTTAAAAAGAAAGGTTCGGAAAGAGTATAGTATGGTCGGTGTACTCACGTGCGTGCTCAGTCGGTTAGACGAATTTTTGTGGGTGGGTCGCTCAATTGGTTATTCTGTCAGGACAAACAAATATGTAATGAACTTAAAATATTATCATGATTATTATGTTAATAATTTTTATATGCCATTCTTGGTCGTTGCAAGGAATTCAATCTGCTTGGAATTTCACTCGACTCGATTATTCAGTCATCTTTGCCTACTCTTCTTTATGGCATACTAGAAAATGTGTGGCGTGGAAAAAATGCCAGGAGAAACAAAAATTAAAAAACTAAAATTTAAAACACCAAATCAGAATCTTTCAGACTCTGCCAATTATGACAGAAGTATGGCAAATGGCCGGGCTCAGCGCCGCTGGCACAAAAATTTTTTGGAAGTGGAACCCCGGAAAGAGCCAAACAGGCGTTAATTCATCCACAAGGACAGGCCCTTCTAAATCTAAATTATTTTGAGTTATGGTGCTCACTTCAAAACCCCTAGAATGATATCATTTGAGTGGGTTGGTCACTAGATTTTTTATCAGCATCAAAAACATTTCCAAGTAAAAAAGAAGAAATATTTCCGAAAATAAAGATTTTTTATTGGGTTGGCCCATAGACTTTTTCAACTGTATCTACCTGACAGCCTTTATGATTTCTTTGTTTTATTTATTTGTTAAGTTAAGTGATAATATGTCTGGAAGTACTGTCCAACACGGCACAAGTCTACCTGAATAATAGGAAAAGGTTTTCTAAAATACTTTCCCAAATTTTAATCTTGTTAATCTGATTACAAGGATGACCTAAATTTTATAAATAAATAAATAAAATTTTCCACCCCTGGTTTTGGCCACAACCTACTGGCCAGGCCTAGTTATTGGTTGTCCGGGACCAAAACTTGGTTGTCGGCTAATTTTTTTCAAACTTTTATTTTTTTAAAATGCATAGCTAGACTTGGCCACAGAGGCCCATAAGGCCGTGCGACCAGATTTATGACCACATGACCAGTTATGTCTGGCAATCTGGCAGCAAGATTTGGGTTGTATGATTACCTGGCTTAAAAAAATTTTTTAAGTGAGAGTCATTTAATTAATAATTCAATAACATACAAAAGAAACTAGGAATTTAGGAAAGATTGTTCCTTAAAATTAGCTTTACAAATTTATATTGTGCAGACGAAAAATATTATATTCTTTTTTATTTGTATATTTGTGTTTGATTATATATGTGATCCATGAAAATAATTGAACAAATTGTTTTCAAAAAATTTTGAGGAAGTTGAGTGTAACTACTAGCTTAGCCTGCCGGGGGGGGAGGGGGTTACCCAAAAATATAGAGGATGCAAAAACGAAAATACATATGCATACATCATAACATGGCAAACAATTATATTTTAGGTATAATGTAACGAAAATATTTAAGCATGAGGTTCAAACATCTTTAAGAAATTATTAACTAGAAGAATAAATCATGTTATATTAGATGTAATATTCAAACAATGACATAAAATAAACCAACTATGCAAAAACAAAGTCCCATAGCCACCAAATTGTTTCTCAAATAATATAAATAAAAAATTCATTTTTATTCATCAATTCTTCTACTTTAGGTTAATAAGGGAACTACCAACTACACCCTCAACCATCAATCTGAAGTTGCTCGCCTACGATCATAAAATCGCATTATTGATAAAACAAATAAGTTGTATAATTATAAAAAATAAGTCAATATATTTCACATCATTATTTATTAAGTCTTTTAGTAATTATGAATTTGTGTCAAGCTCCAATTATGCGGAGAGGGGTGACTGTCCTATCAAAACTACAATTTCACGTATGCGCACACACGATACGTAGCTCACGGCTTATATTTACCGATATTTATCATTGGCTCACCCTCTCGGTATTATAAGTACAAAATGAGTCATTTTACACAATTACACCTTGTTACCCCCTTTTGGCATAAGGGCAAGTATTTCATCTTTTAATTAATTTTAAAGGTGCAGCCTTATATTGGACTAAGTCAATTCCTTAACCCCGGTTGTACTTGACACATGGTGATAGAATCCAAGCTTAGGCAAATCAGGGCTGCCAAAAGAATATAAAATATTTCAAATAGTTATACAGACATCAAATTACAACATAGTTGAACCGAGGAGTGAGCAGCAAAAGCATACTCTAATCTATGGAAAAAGAACTAGATTAGATCCTACCCAACAAAATATAAATGAATGTTATAAATGCACCATGAAATAATATCACACACTAAGAAAAATAATAAATTGGTAAAAGTTAATTAATAATTGATTTATCAATCCACAAATTTATGATCTGATTAAAACCTAAACTATCCAAAAGTTAATAACAATTAATTCAAATTGTTACCCACCATCAAATAACTATAACCAAATATTTAATAAATTGGTAAAAGTTAATTAATAATTGATTTATCAATCCACAAATTTATGATCTGATTAAAACCTAAACTATCCAAAAGTTAATAACAATTAATTCAAATTGTTACCCACCATCAAATAACTATAACCAAATATTTAATAATCTTTCCATAAACACAATAATTTATTTCCATCCCCTTAACTAAAATTTTTCCCATGACATAAATACTTTATTAGCATGATAACACATTAATGCCTTACCATTATTAAATTTATTAATTATTCAAATCAAGGTTCACCTATAGCCAATGATAAAATAAATATTGACTTACTAGCATGTATTTAATTACTTATATTAGTGTTTTTCTTGACACGTTAATTATTTAACTAGGGAAATCTTATTGAGATTACTGTCCTAGAAATTTAGATTACCATTTTGACTATTAATTAATATTAAACTTTAATTCTAATTAAGAAATGACGGTTATTTATTTTGTTAATAATAGCTTGAATATATATTAATAACAATTTATTAACTTTTTACTAACTCTAATTAATTATCTTAAGATCAGTTAGATCATCGTATCCAATTATTTAATATAGCTTGTGTAAAACCAATGACTCAAGTCAAAGTTTTACACTTATAAACCAGCTAGTTTAACCGTCAATTCGAGTCGAGTTAGTTTGATGACCTGGGTGCTGAACCAAGGCCAGCCGTGCGTTATGATCGATGATAGTCAAGTGTACCCGAGTGTATGATGATAACTTCACAAAGATGATGAGAAATGAGTTATTAGAATATATAACATTTGCAGTTAATTTTTTTATATTTGATCGTAGAATTATTTTTTGCCAGAACAACACATTAGGATGTGGTATATAGTAGTTTGGGTGAGCTATTAGTTATAGAGCATGTCATTTTTATGTTATTGAGTGTATTATATTTTATAGTATTTTTTTTTTGGTTTTTTAAATTTATTACTATTTAGTTATTATTTTTTACTTAAGTCGGAGTCGAAACAACTTTTATTCATGAAATTACCACAAAACCCCTCCCCCGACACTTCCCCTTCCTCACCCCGTTGCCACCTCAATTCACGCCTCCCCGATTCAAGTCGCTGAACCCTCCTTACCATCGCGCTGCTGCCAATTGATGTCGTCGACCTTTATCGGGCCATCGTTGAGCCTTTGCCTCATTTTCTGGTTGCCGCTTGACCTCCACGACGCCCCGATGACACGCCCTAGTGCCGCGATCGTCGAAGCCATTTCGCCGTTGGCTACGCGGCTTTGATGCCGTCGCCGCCCCTTCAACCCCAGGAGCCTTTCCCCCCCCACTGAGTGCTGCCATCGAGGCCGACCGAGGGCCTATCGAACGAGCCAACCGACCCCGAACAACTCATGGCTACTATCTGCGACCATCACTACCATTAGCACTCACACCACCACCGTGGTTGCATTGGGCTCATTGAACCAATGCCGACCCACAATCCCTGATCTCCTTGCCAAAAAAGTCGTTGGAAAATCACCGAAAAGCTATTAGAAAAGTGCAGGAAAGTGCCTAAAAACCAAATTCGCCGAAAATCACCAGATCGAACTTCAGACGTCGTCGGGTAGCGAATTTGAGTCTCAAACCATGTGACAAACCCTAGTCTTCGTCGATCGCTGACTACGCGAGGTATAACTCACTCTGACTTAATTACTTAAAATTAATGATTATTAGCACAACGTATTAGGATTTGATTGATTGACATAATAAATTATTTTGATTATAAATAAAATGAACTTGTATGATTTGAATTATGTTGAAAAAATGTTAATGACCTAATTAGGTAAATTAAGTATAAGTTTCTAATTAATTGTACTATAATTTAGTTGATCATGATGTGTCTTGATGTGACAAGTGTTTTCATGTGAGTGTTATATAGAATGTGTGAATGCATCATAGCAGGCATTAGTTTTTAGTTTTAATGTGTAGGCATGAAGTAAGAGTTCACTGCCTCAGCGCGTGGACACGATTGAAGATTCTATTAGATCCATTTAAGAGTCGCTTCTGATTTGACTCTCTCACTCTATCATGATTTGTTTTAACAAGTAAGTGGTTGATTTAAGATTCTATTAGATCCATTTAAGAGTCGCTTTTGATTTGACTCTCTCACTCTATCATGATTTGTTTTAACAAGTAAGTGGTTGATTTATCGTATCCCACTCCACATAGGCTATTTAGTCATACAAATTTTCCAATTAATAACCCTCGAAGATAAGATCCGTCGAGTTTATTTTTGAAAATTCAGATCCAGATCATAATGCCTTCTAACTTACTATATTAAAATCCCTACCCAAACTTATATAAATATAGTTTTTTTTATTTTTCAGTGAGATGTGGGACAAAGGAAAATTGACTCCAGTAAAAGCAGGCTCTAGATTGGTGAACGGGTTGTTCTATTCCTGATGAATCCTTACAATTCTACTTTTGAGTTCCTCAAACCCAAAGAAGTGTCGAGGATTATGGATACTCCAATAAAACGCATATTTAAACTCGTGAATTCAAAGAGTATTAAAGGCACCTGCCCGAGAGTACCCGACCTTTGTACTTATTGTCAAGAGTTATAGAGAGGATGTAGAAGACTTTAGGATAATTAATTTTCCCATGCATGGTATAATTTGAGAAATGCCGAGGCATCTAATAAGTTAGAATGGGACACTATCAAGTAAAGGCTAACAACACCTTATTAGTGCCCTTATGAGAGATTCTATGCAGAAGTATATAAATAATTCTTATTTAACAAGAGAGTCAGCTCTCTTGTGCTAGTTTGATTATTAGTTATTTCTGGACCAGTGATATTCATTACTTATGTTTATATATTTTATATATATATATATATATATATATATATATATATATATATATATATGTGAGAGAGAGAGAGAGAGAATTTGGATAATTGAGCATTGTCTGGACTGTGGAAAGCAATTATGTACTTGCCGAATGGAATAGATATTGTTGTGTGATGAATTTTCGATCCGATTCGTGGGTGATCCGAGTTGGGGTGTTATAGCTTATATTAAAATTAAAGGATATCATTTGTAAGAATATTCTAAATTACTTAGCCAGTAAAAGGTTTAAACTTTATTTATTCCAAGTGTGCTATTAGGGTCTCAATGATTGTGATGATCTCACCGTTATATTTTAATAACTTATTTAAATTATTAATCTATTAATAAGTACTTAATTTTATACTTAACAACCAATTAAATAATATGTCATTAACTAATGATGATACATGCCCCATGTTATTTATAATATATCTCGTTAGTAGTATTTATAGCTGTTCATCTTTATTCCAATACTTGACAATATGGAAATGCCAATATTTAGTAACACTTGCGGCAGTTGTTAACCCACAATTCTATTAGTTGATTTATACTTAATAACCTAACAAAATATTAGCACATTTAAACCAAAGATAATTCATACAATAACTTAATTATAATAATATAATTAATGGATAGATTACTTATATCATAGCTCATAATTTAATAATTTAGTTTATGTATCATGAACTATATAAAATCGCTAGAATCAAAGGGTCACACAGACTATAGCCCAGTAAAGATGAACAATACTACTTAAACTCCAAAAATCTAAGCAACCAGATCAAACCCCCAAGGCCTCCTTCCAAGCACCTCACCACCTTACCTAACAACCACTTTAACGGTTATCTTATTTAGGCATATATATATATATATATACACAAACTCACACACCACACCAAATAATGAGAAAATCCTCCAACTGCCACATACTGACCCTACCTTGCAAGCATAACAATTAAACAAACCACAACCAAGAAATTATGATCCAACCCTTTGCACAACCACTAGAGATAGAATAACACATTAATAACATAACACTCAATCTACCACAGGTACACAACTCCCAAGGAACCTTGCAATTGGCTAATGACATGCAAGATGAAAGCTACTCTCTCATGTATGACATCATACAAAGGAAGAATAAATAAATAGAGTACTGATGAGGATGAAAAGAAAGCAGGTGGGGAGAAGAAGGATGCCGACGATGGCCTGCTTAGTATCCAAACCCCTTCCCACAACCCACTCTATATAGCGACAAAGGTGAACTAAAATAATCATCACAATTATAAAAATCTCTCATATAACATCTCATAATCTACAAAAACTACTCCTAAAAGCACTCACCAAAACCTCCCTATAATTCTCTTCTATTGTGACCAAAATATCAATTAAATTTTAAAGAGCCTTATTTCTATAAGTAGAATTCAAAAGCTAAATAATAGGTTAGGCAATAAGAAGAAAAATAAAATAATAATAAAATGTCTGTTCCTAAGTTGTGATTAAAGGATAATATAATACTGCATTTATAAATTAAGAATGCATTGACTGAGTTTGACAATTTGAAAATGTTATTTTACCAACACCTAAACCACTACTATGTACTAGGACTGGGTTTAGTTGTGCATGTTTTATAGTAAAAAACCAGACCGACTATTTTCTTCTTCTGTTTTTGAAAAAAATAAAATTAGATTGGCGAGGGGTCAGGTGGCCTTTGTGTTTTTTTTAAATAATAAAATATTGATTCAATTTAGTTTTTCATTTCAAAACATGTCTACCAAAAGGCTAAAGCCCATCCCAAAGGGAATAGAACCCTTGTGAGAAAAAATAATTTTAAAACATAAACTGTATTTTTTAATAGAACATTATACCACCCGTCATTCGTAAAATTTTTCAAATAAAAAAATCGAGTGGCCAGCCAGCTGCCACGTTTCAACTCTATGCAAAAAAAATACTCCAGAACCGTAGATGTGCACCGCGGTTCAAGATGTACCATTTATTATTTATTTGATGGCTAGCAACTTTCTTGGGGGCTGCATTTGGCCGGGAAATCCCTTGCTCAGTTGGCTAGCCACTATGCAGACCCTGCTCCCCCTCTTCCTGCACTACCTCGGCATCTCCTCCACCGTCGCTCACCAACACCCTCTTGATCCTCTCACGGCCACCGAGATCGCCGACGTTGCCTCTGTCGTGAAGACCTCCGGCCATGGCTCCAAGAATTTGACCTTCCATTATGTTGGCCTCGATGAGCCGGACAAGGACAAGGTTCTCTCATGGCTATCCGACCCCTCGACCGGCACACCACCGCCTCGACGGGCATTTGCCATTGTTCGGTGGGAGAGACAGACCCACGAGGTCGTCGTCGACCTCAGCCGCCGTTCGATTGTGTCCGATGGGATTTACCACGGTCCGGGCTATCCCATGTATACGTCGGAAGAAGTAACGGCGGTGGACGCTATCCTGCAGACGTACGAGCCTTTTATTGAGTCTGTGAGGAAGAGGGGCCTCGTCATGTCGCAAATGGCGTGTGCATCGGTTTCTGCTGGGGGGTTTGGGGAGGCAGAGCCAGGGAAGAGGGTGAGCAGGGTGCTCTGCTTCTCTAGGGGCGACACAGAGAACCTCTTTGCGATGCCAATAGAAGGAATCACTATCGTGATGGACATGGACGAGATGAGAATCATGGAATATTCTGACCGGAAGATGATACCGGTGCCCGAATCCGATGGGTCAGACTACCGAGCGTCGTCGCAGATGCCACCATTTGGGCCTAGCACTAAGCCGACGACGGTGGTGCAGCCGGAAGGTCCCACTTTTGAGATTGACGGCCACAACATCCGGTATTTACAACTGCATTCAATCTTATTTTTCTCTCATGTTTACTTTATGCTTATTTATTGGTGTTTGAGTTTTGTTCTTCTTTGATTTATGTAGATGGGGTAATTGGGATTTTCATCTGAGCTTTGACATGAGAGCAGGGACGATCATATCCTTGGCTACTGTTACAGCCTTAGTCCGAGGACGTGCCGGGTGCGCGGGATTGGGCAGTTGTTCCCATGCATGCCGGGTCCGACACGAGTAGCACGGGGCTATTCGAGTGGTGAAACAACTGGTTGAGGCTAACACGGTGTTGCAGTTGCAGGTAACGAAGTGCCGAGCATGAGTCAGGTCGGAGACCAAATAAACCTCAAGATGATCGAGACAGGTGCTGGTGACCGAGCACTTGGGCGTCGATCATGATCGAGCATTGGTGCCGAGAACCGAGCGCGGGGACTCGAGGTTGATCGCTGCGTGCGGATCACGGAGTGCCGGGTGTGCGCTGGTTCGATGCTGGGGTGCGATCACTAGCGTGCCGGGTGAACGAGGATGTTCGAGCGCTGCCGAGACATCGGTGCAGCGTGCTCGAGCATTGGCGCGAGCGAGGCGTTGGCGTGATCGAGCGCTGCCGAGACATCGGTGCAGCGTGCGCGAGCGTGGGGCGCTAGCGGGGTTGATGATCGAGCCATGACCGAGCGTGATCGAGATTTGGCTAACGAGCATGCACGAGCGGTGAGCGAGCACATGATCGGTAGCGAGGGTCTGGCTGCACCAGCATGATCGATGGATGGAAGTTGATCGGTACTAGAGGCTTATCGGTAGCAGGGGTTATCGGTGGTGCGTCTGGGACGTGCACGAGGTTGCTGGTTGGTCGAGCCGAAGACTTGGGTCGAGCCAGGGGGTTGGACGTGGTGGTTGTAACTAACTACCAGCGCTGGACTTTGTTTGCCGATAGAGATAGAGATGGATCTTGATCGGAATCTTGGAGATAAGATTGCAACTGAATTTGGAGATAAGCACGCCCAGGGCTGGATTGAATTGAGACGTCAAGAGAGTCCAGATTCGTGGGAGATCTTGGAGATAATCTTTTGGGAAAAGATTATGCTCAGATTGTAGTTTATCTTGGAAGGAAGTTCAACAACGTGGAGACTCCTATAAAAGGAGGAAGCCAACGTGAGGGAAAAAGAAGAACTGCTGAGAAGGGTCTTGGTGGAACGTCTGCTCTTTCTTGTGGAGAAGAAAGAAACCTCATCAAGCAAAGTTCGTGGAGTGCTGCAGATCAATTCCGGGAGTTGATTCTTCACGAGTTCGACGGCATAGGGTTGCTGGTCGTGGTGCTGTGATTGGAGGTACGACGTAGTTCTTCTCATAACCTAGTTTGCATTACTTGGTTGAGGGTTTTGCATGTAAACGAGTAGGTCGTGGGTGGCTGCTCGGGGTTGTGAGTTTGTGAGGACGATTGTGAGTGTGGGTACTCTAGTTCTCGCTACTCTTCAGGGGAAGAGTTGAACACCGTGGGGTTTGCATGTCCATGGTGTAAGCGATCATAGGGGTGATTGCTGTATCCTTGTTTTGTGTTTAATTCAAGGTTGGAACAGGGGTTCCGTAATTGTGGTGTTGGCGTCTGATTTTGGGTACTAGCGGCGTTCTTCGATTCCGGGAACTTGCTGCGATACCGATCAGGGGATTGGTGTCAAGGATCGATATTGGGTGATCGATCAGAGTCGCTTCATACTACTTGCTTGGTTTGCTATTGTGGATGTTTTGAGAATTGTCTATCGGTACCGAACGATATCGTGCACTGGGCAATTTGGGTGCTGGTATTTGTGTTCGGCGTGCGTCGTGATTTGCAGGAGCGCAGGGGTGTGGCTTCGGGTCTCTTGTAGAGATCGTCCCGCTACACGTGTAGTGGGGTTTCTGTTGCGTACTTTGAAGGGAGGCTGGTGTTTCGGGGGCGAAACACGCCGCGCGGTTTGCTGTTGGGGCGAAAAATTTTGTCCCATAGAGAGCGGCCCGTGACAGCTACCATATATGATGCGGAACAGAGAAGACATCGACATGTTCTGTACAAGGGCCATGTCTCGGAGCTGTTCGTGCCATACATGGACCCAAGCGAGGACTGGTACTACAGGGCCTTCTTCGACGCCAGCGAGTATGGCCTCGGCGTTTGCGCCGTGCCCCTTCAACCCCTAGCCGACTGCCCGGCCAACGCAGTGTTCTTGGATGCTTTCTATGCCGGCCGCGAAAACCGAGAACGCTTTTTGCATATTCGAACGTGTCGCGGGAGACGTTGCATGGCGGCACACCGAGATACTTATTCCATGCAAGACGGTTAGTAGTGCTACCACCGATGTTAAAAATTGATGGGTGCTGTTATGTAATAGTTTCTAATTTTGTTGTGATCGATGTAGATTAGAGAAGTCAGACCAGATGTGAGCTTGGTAGTGAGAATGGTCTCAACTGTAGGAAATTATGATTACATCGTCGACTGGGTGTTTAAGCAAGCTGGATCAATCAAAATAGAGGTCATCAATCAATGTTATGTGTTTATTTACGCTATAACAACAGTCAAATTCAATGAAACATTGAATTATGAGTCTTTGACAACCGAATTGTTGCTTCATTATAGGTAGGATTAACGGGGATCTTAGAGATGAAGGGCGTGCCCTACAATCACAAGGAGGATGTGATAGAGAATGTATACGGGACATTAGTAACAGAGAACAGAGTTGCAGTCGACCACGATCACGTTCTCACCTTCTACCTTGACGTCGACATTGACGGCCAAGAGAATTCATTTGTGAAGTCTAGCTTGAAAACAGAGAAAGTCAGGGACAAAAATTCTCCGTGAAAGAGTTACTGGACGGCCTATAGAAAGACTGCAAGAGCAGGGGCCGAAGCCAGGATTAAGGTTAGCTCAAAGCCGGTTGATATCTTAATAGTTAACACGGAGAAGAAGATCAAAGTCGGTAACACAGTCGGCTACCGGTGGTGACCGGCGGAATGCCCGCAACATCGCTTCTATCCGACGATGATTCCATTCAAATACGAGCAGCTTATAGTAAGTATCAGGTCATGGTGACTCCTTACAACCGATCGGAGAGGTGGGCAGCCGGCAACTACGTCGACCAAAGCCGAGGGGATGACACCTTAGACGTTTGGAGCAAGAGGTAAGAGGTAAATAATGTGGGAAAATTTTATGTGGGTGCAAGTTCAAAAAGTTATACGATTAAGATGCTGAATGCATGAAATTTATTATCTCGGGCATGCAGGAATAGGAAGATGGAGAACGAGGACATAGTGCTGTGGTATACGCTGGGCCTCCACCACGTACCTTGTCAAGAGGATTTCCCTGTAATGCCTGCTATCACTTCTGAATTCGAGCTTCGACCTGCTAATTTCCTTGAGCACAACCCAATTTTGAAGACCAAACCGCCGGGCACTGTGATCTGGCCCAATTGTAGTTCGTCTCATTGAGATACAGGCAACAATTAACATTCGCTACCTTCCAATTCTTCCCGTGTAGACCTCCCGCGGTCCCAACTAAAACAAGGGCGAAACGGCTCTCGGTGGACCGAGGGGACTAAAGTGTGCGACTCAGCGCACACCATTACCCACCCCCACCAAAGCACCACCATTCACAGTTCGCAGTAGCAGCGTAACAATATGGGTTGCACCCGATTTCCAACCATAACTTAGAATCGACTGCATCACATGCAGCTCGGTCACAAACTATCGCACTCTGGCCAACCATCATCGGCCAATTGTGGTGGACGTGAATCCCTTGATGATAGAATGCACTCCTTACATGTACGCGATAAAAAAAGGCAACGAGTGTTCGAAGCATTATTTAGTGGTGAAGGTGGAGTGCAGTCGACCACCCAAATGTACAACGTTGGGTCTTCCCAAAGGTCAACTTTCGTAAGCGCATGATGTGTGACGCAAAACAAGCACGCCTCTATGTGACTACGAATGAAGTGGGGCCCCCACTTACGAGCAGTTACCCGCTCTTTTTAACTCCCCCACCACGGCGCAAAATCTGAGTCGCCGCCGGCTAACAAGCGGGCCACACCATGGCTGCCTCGGCAATGGCCACCGCCGGTACCTCCGCCACCGCCCCAGCCGCCGTCCAATTCTCCCTTAGCCGCATCCCACGACGATCAGCCGCCGTCCATTTCTCCTGTTCTCGGTCCTCCGCCCCTCCCTGCGCACCC
This sequence comes from Piper betle, assembly GCA_033002965.1. Lineage (NCBI taxonomy): Eukaryota > Viridiplantae > Streptophyta > Magnoliopsida > Piperales > Piperaceae > Piper > Piper betle. The sequence goes on along the minus strand of JAURVB010000132.1, from coordinate 76,594 downwards.
TCTCCTTCCCCGACCGCCGGCGACAGATGCATCTCGTCTTATCCTCGCCTTCCGATGATATTGGTAATGATGTCGGAAGCGGAGGGAGCGGTGGCTATGGTGGCGACGGTGGTGGCACCGGCGGCGGCGGAGGAGGAGGTGATGAGGATGCGAGGGAGCATAACAGGTTGGAGGCGATACTCGCGCTGGGGGAGCTCGGGAGGACTATGGGCAGCCTCCCGCCGGACTTGGCGGCGGCGGTGAAGGCCGGTAGGATCCCCGGGGAGATTGTGAGACGATTTGCCGAGTTGGAGAAGACGCCTGGCTTGGGTTGGCTGCTTCGTGTTGGAGGATTCAAGGAGCGGCTGCTCGCTGACGATCTCTTCCTCACCAAGGTCGCCATTGAGTGCGGCGTCGGAATCTTCACCAAGGTCTCTTTTTTCTCTTAATTTCATGACCTGTTTTAGTTATGAACAGGGTAAATCAAATTCTCAATCTAGTCCTGCTATATTGTTATATCTTATAGCTATTGGATGTCAAGTATTTATGGGCTAACAATTCAAGTTTTCATTCTTTTGATAAGAATTGTGTTTGTGGTATCATGTTTGTAGGGAGAAATTTTGAATTTATTTCAAATCATAGAAAACATGTTGTAAGATGTTGGTCGTAAATTTAAACGGAATGGTGAGTGTAGTGAGTAAGATTCTGTGTAAATGTGCTTTTCATAATACGGGCTATCTAGCATCATGTACAAAAGCTAACAGTGTTCAACTACATCATGCCAGTCAGCTGCAGAGTGGGAGCGACGAAGAGAAAACTTTACCAAAGAGCTAGACTTTGTTCTTGCAGATGTGGTATGTTTATGATCTAGCTTAAAAATTACATTCTTTTACTACAAATATATGTGGGTTTCACCATCATCCGGAAGATTGGTGGTAGTCCGACATCTAATAACTTCAGGTCTTTGAATGCTAGAAATCTTGCTCTGCTTTCTAATTATTTTTATATTTTAGGTAATGGCCTTTGTTGCAGATTTTATGCTTGTGTGGCTTCCTGCACCAACAGTTCCTCTCCGGCCAAGCCTTGCTGTGAGTGCAGGGCCCATCTCAAAATTTTTCTACAACTGTCCTGATAACGCTTTCCAGGTATTACCCTACATAAATTTATTTTGCTAATACTTGAAAGTTTGTTTGATGCCTTGCTCATATAAGAAGTATAGTCATGACTTTGTTCATTTGTTTTTTGCATAGGTTGCTTTTGCTGGAACACATTATTCACTTCTACAAAGATTAGGTGCAATTCTGGTTAGTACTTGGGCTGATAAATGCATGGTGTATACTCTTGATTTTATTGGAATTGCAGGAATTACTTCCTCTTTCTGTATGCTTATCCTAATCGAAACTCCTCAATGTGTGCAGCTAAATGGAGCAAAGCTTTTTCTGGTGGGAAGTTGTGCTTCTCTGGTAAGCTCCTTATTCTGTATTGCAGAAAGCTGGTTGAATTTTTTATGGTTCTTAATCTTTCAAAATTTCCAACAATTAAATTGGAGATAGTTTGGTAGATGTCAAATACTTGCTAGTGGCTACTATATAACTACAGTAGATTAATTTAACTTACTGGAGGTGGCTATGAGCAAATCATCATCTCTTATTCCTGCTCTCTTGAAGCAATGTGCTTGCAACTTAACAAACCATCCATCAACTGACAATTTAGAAAACTTGTGTGCATTGTGTTATTTTCATACTTACTGCCTTGGCAGGTTGGCACTGGCCTCACCAATGGTTTGATCAATATCCGAAAGACGGTTGACCAGGCTTTTGCTGGTGAAGCTGAGAATGTCCCTATTGTATCAACCAGTGTGGCGTATGGTGTCTATATGTCTGTCTCAAGCAATCTCAGGTGTGTTCCATGCGTTGTTTGTCATTGTATTTTGCATTTTACATCATAATTTGCAACTGTTTCTGTAAATGGTTCTACAGTTCCTTTTTTGTTAAATGATTCTCTACCTGGTTGTTAGGTACCAACTAGTGGCAGGCGTTATTGAGCAACGCATTTTGGAACCTCTATTACACCAACAAAAACTCCTTTTGAGTGCGTTGTGCTTTGCTGTTCGAACCGGCAATACATTCTTAGGATCATTACTGTGAGATCTTTGATTTGCTTTTGTAATTGTGTTCCTTTGAAGCTTTTACTGTATCATCTGTATAACAAACTGCCATTGAACAGATGGGTGGATTATGTACGATGGGTTGGCATCCAGAAGGCAAGGCAATAGCTAAGATCAATGATCCATTGGACAAATATGAGTTGACGTCAACTCCACAGATCACTTTGCTTTGAGAAAAAAATCCCATGGATTATTTCTAGCTTCATTTAGGAGCCACATCTTTTTCTATATCTTTGACGCAAGTGTGGTGAAACTTGTCCACCCATTTCTGTAATTTCATTAAATAGCCTATAAATAGATGGACAGGTCAATTTCTCTAACAAAGTGTATTAGGGAATCCAAATTTTCCCAATTTTTAAAAGTCAATGCTTCACTTCACAATTTGTGTAAAAATGGCTCATTTCTTTTCTTTTTTTCAAAAAAAGAAGCGGTGGTGCCTTCTCCAATTGATTATGAAAATTTTCGTGACATCAAGATTTTAACATATGTGCCTCGAATTCATGCTCCAACCCTGTTTAACAAGCTCAAACATCACTACAAGAAAACGCACTTAACCTTAAGTTTTCATCAATTAAAAAACTGTCGTTAATTCCCAATTCCGTTTAAAAAAAACAAATCACAAATCTGGTGGCTGAATGCAAAATTTGTCACAAAAATTTGCGACGGAAAATTGCTTAGCCTGCAAAATGCTTTGTTAGGCCATTTATTTGCCCGGAATCATTGACCACACTAAACGCGAAGCTAATCAGATTATTAAAGTGAAGACATTTTTATTTTTTGTTTTTATATTTATTTTTCTCTGGAAGTGTTTCCATGCAACAGATAAGATTGCTATACACAGTGCGAATGATATCTTGTAGCAATATTGCCTGCCTCCATGGATCTCATGAGCCCTACCAGACATTGCTTCTCTCCTCTTGTCCTCAACAATCGACTCCAAAGCCTTCCCAAACCAGCCTTTTGTTGGAAGCCTATATCCAATGCAAGAACACATTCAATCTATTTCCCACCTCAGAATGAATCCATTTCCTTGGAACTAACCGAGCAAATCCATGCCCACTTGACGAAAGGGTGCCTACTTGATCTGAACGACTCCTTTGTATCTTTATCTCTGCCACAACTGCCTGCATCATTGCCTGCGCAATTCAATCATATAATCTCCGCCTATGTGAAGTACAACCGTCCTCTTGACTCCATTAGGATATATGCATACCTCAGGTGGACGAATCATGTTGTGGATAATTTCATCCTACCATCAGTTCTCAAAGCTTGTTGTAAGCTTTCTATGATTTCTCTGGGGAAAGAGATTCATGGCTTCGTACTGAAACTTGGGTTTGTATGGGATATGTATGTGTGCAATTCTTTGACGCAAATGTATTGCGAGTCTGGAAGTATAGGGTGCGCTTGGAGGGTGTTCTCTGAAATGCCCGAAAGAGATATTGTCTCGTGGAGTACCATGATTGGGTGCTATGGGAAGAATGGGTATGTCAACGAGGCTTTTGGCCTCATTAGGGAGATGCAACTCATTAGATTGAGACCGAGCATAGTTGCGCTGATAAACATGATCGACCTATGCGCTGATTTGGCTGTTCTTCAAACTGCAAGAGCCATGCACTGCTATGTTGTGAAGAACATCAGCTCAGAAGCAGCTAGTGCCAATGTGAATACTGCTTTGATAGACATGTACATGAAATCATACAGCTTAATCCCAGCTCGGAGGATCTTTGATCGGACAACACATAAGAATGTGGTGACTTGGACAGCAATGATAGCTGGTTATATTCGTGCCCGTCGTCCAGGAGAAGCCTATGTACTTTTTGGTGAAATGATTGAAGCTGACATTGTTCCTAACGAGATCACGATGATAAGTCTGCTTGTAGAGTGTGGCTTTACTGGTTCTCTACCATTCGGAAAGTGGTTACATGCTCATGTACTTAAAAAGCTTATGAAATGACTGCTCCTTTGTCAACTGCTCTTCTGGACATGTATGGGAAGTGCGGTGAAGTTAAACTTGCAAGAGCAATATTTGATAGCTTTGCCGAAAAGGATGCAACATCATGGACAGCGATGATCTCAGCTTATGCACGAGTGAAAAATGTGGAGGAAGCTTTCAGTCTTTTTACGATGCTGAGAAGATATAAATGCGTTCCCAATCAAGTGACCATGGCTTGTCTTTTATCTCTCTGTGCAGAAGCTGGAGCTCTTGAATTGGGTAAGTTGGTTCACTGCTCGATAGATAAAATGGGAATTGATATTGATCTTATTCTTGCCACTTCTCTTGTTGACATGTACGCCAAATGTGGGGATGTAAAGACTGCTTACTTCTTGTTTCTAAGCGCGGAAAACAGAGATATCTGTATGTGGAACGCTATGCTCTGTGGTTTTGCTATGCATGGTCTTGGCATGGATGCGCTTGAACTTTTCTGTGAAATGGAAAGATCACAAATCAAACCAAATGGAATAACATTTGTGGGACTTCTCTACGCGTGTAGCCATGCCGGAATGGTAGACGTGGGACGCCGTATTTTTTCTCAAATTACAAATGAGTATAAGATGATCCCGCAATTGGAGCATTATGGATGCATGGTTGATCTTCTAGGTCGAGCTGGCTTGCTGGATGAGGCGTATCAAATGATCCAAAGAATGCCAATGAAGCCTAATGCTGTGACATGGGGATCTTTACTTGCTGCCTGCAAGCTTCATAAAAATCTGGCTCTTGCCCAAGTGGTAGCAGAACAGCTTCTAGAATTGGATCCACAGAATTGTGGTTATAATGTACTAATGTCAAATATTTATGCAGCAGGAAGTAGATGGAACGATGCAGCCGATGTGAGGAGGTCAATGAAAGAAAGTGGCATTAGGAAACAACCAGGGCTCAGCTCAATTGAGGTGAATGGATTGATTCATGAGTTCGTCACGGGAGATGGATCACATCCAAAATTAAAGGAAATACATGGCATGCTGGAGGAAATTAACAGAAAATTAAGGGAGATGGGATACGTAGCCAATACATCTTCCGTGCTGCTGAACATAGACGAGGAAGAGAAGGAAACGGCCCTTAGTTTCCACAGTGAGAAGCTGGCCATGGCTTTCGGTTTAATCAGTACACCACCCAGCACTCCTCTTCGGATTGTCAAAAATCTCCGAATTTGTGATGACTGTCATAATGCAACTAAGCTGCTATCCAAAATCTACAATAGACTGATAATTGTAAGGGATCGAAACCGATTTCACCATTTCAGTGAAGGGTCATGTTCTTGTAATGACTATTGGTAACTCCTTCTACCTACCAGCTGAACAGCATATCATTGTTTTTTTTCTTTATATGTACAGATTTAATTTTAGTTATAATTCATCAGCTTTCTGAAAAACTCTTTAATATCGAGCTGATCAACATAAAGGTGTTACTGCAGGTAATGTGGATTGAATGGCTCATAATTACACATGGAATATACTAATTAGAAGCTGGTTTCGGTGTTGCAGCATTGAGGAAACAATACACACACAGAATTACAGATTATACAGGCCCACGCACCCTCCTTTAATCAAGAACAAACAACATGCAAATTAACCACTCCTCCGTGATCACCAATTAGCTGCTACACCTCACAAATCATACACCTGTTTGCCGGTGAACTTGACCTCGATGGGACTGGCGTTTTTCCCGATCGACCGGAAGTTCACCCCGACGCCCTGCCGGCCCTCGTTCACCTTTTCAGGGTAGACGCCGTCCTTGGGGTGCAAGTACTGCACCTCCCCATTGGGGAACACTCGGTAGAACTGGTAGTTGATCTTGTACTTGGACCTCAACCGAGTCCCCAGCGCGAGGCACTGTTCCTTCCTAGCCAGCTTCAACAGGTTGGGCCCCTCCCTCATGATGGCGGCGCCGCCGAGTGGGCATCTCGAAGATCTGCTCCTTGGAGGAGGTCCATGTGATGGCGTAGAACTCCTCGACCTGGGCCTTGCGCAGCAGCCCGCCGGTGCTGCCGGCGAAGATAGGCGACGGAGTGTCGGGGTTCAACGCGGGCGGGACGAAGCCGGCGGGTGCCTCCTTGTCGGTGGCGGCGGCCCGGATGGAAGTGGGCGGGCGAGAGAGAGAGATATTGGTGGAGGGGCGCGGGGCGGTGATGGGCATGGAGAGGGAGGGCCTCCATGCGGCCAGGGAGCGGGAGGAGGACACAGGGGTGGAGAGGGAGGGGTGGCAAGAGATGCTGGGGTGGTCATGGCCACGGTGGTGCAACAGCAACAAGCTTAGACTGGTTTTGCTAACGGGGAAGGAGGATGATTAGAGGAGAGGCGGTCCAGAATATGAGGTAGGAAAGCGGGGAAGGGATTGGATGGATAAGGTGACACGTACCCGGCCAATGGGGAGTTGGGGTTTTGATACGCCCCGCTTCCCCTCCATCTTACTCGCTCTTTGGATACATATGGAAATTTTTCTCTCTCTTTATTTCTTTCTGGGTTTTAATTTGTTGGGTCATGTTACAACAAACAAAAAGAAAATATCATTTTCGGGATCAGTTAGGCTTTTGACTAAATTAGACAATTTATATCGATTTATGGTATGGATTTGAGGATGGAGATAAAATGGAGGTTAGCTAATGTTGCAGATGTTGAAGTAAAAGATAATAATAATCACACGGTACAGTGTGAATCAATTGAGAACACCAAAGAATGAGAATCGAGTCCTAGTGCAAGGTCACCCCAATCCAATTTGTTTGTTTGATGATCCAAGACAAAGGTAACTTACTCGGCGCTTCTGGGAAAAGTGAATACTTGGCTCCTTACAAATTTTACTGATGGCCACGGCCTTCTGTTTTATATTTATTTATTAATTATTTACACTTTGTTTGGTGAACCAACGATCGACTCAGACAAAGTCAACACTTCTTAATAACTTCCAACTGCCACCGGTTTAGGACTCGGGCAAAGTCAACTACTCGGATCCGGTTCGGTAAGCGACATCCGCGACCCGTTTAGGGAGGGACGAACCCCCCGCCGATCGGTCCGCCTTCGTCGCCGGAAACCTAGAACTGCCGCCGACGTCCGCCGGAAGAGGCGAAGAAGCTCTTACAAATGACGACCATCCGTAGGTTCTGCTGCGACGATCTCCTCCGCTTCTCCCTCGTCAATCTCGACCGTCTCACCGAAACTGTGAGTCTTGTGTAACACCCGCGTCCCCAACTGTCTACGTCTCCTCTCTTCAATTTTCCAATGACTTTGGCTTACCGTTTGTTGGTGGCGGTGTAGTTCAAGATGTCCTTCTACATGACGTACCTGGCCCGTTGGCCTGACTACTTCAACGTTGCCGAGGCCCTGGCAATCGGATTATGGGTTACAGTAAGTCTTTTACGTCTTATTTTCTCATATATCTGTTTGGTTATGCACAGTGCAACTCACAACTCTTGATCAGCATTAGCATTAGGCCTGCAAATGTTTGACTGTCATTGTACAGTGGTTAGTTTGGAAAAGAATAATGGAATTTTTTTTTGTTTTTTTTAGGGTGTGTGTGTGCACGCGCGCGTGCATGTTAAGGCAAGAACCATATTTAGCTCCGCCCGGGAGCGACGCCTGCACCGATCGATCATCCCGGGAATCGACGGTGAGACGCACATCTCCACCGGCGTCGCTCCCGGGCGGAGCTAAAATTTTTTCTTAAGGCAAATGTAATTTGCATTATAATGCTGGTGCCTAAGTTAATTGTGAACGCGGGATGCTGTGTTTTTGAGCAGGTTTCACATGATGTTCTTTGGTCCTGTATTATTCGCTAAAAATGCTGGCCTATTGTGTACCATTGAAAACGTATAATGTGAATGTCAACTACATTTATTTATTTATGATGTTTCCTATTAAATTGGATTCAGTACGAAGTAGGGAGATAGAAGTAGTTTGTAATGTATTCCTCTTGCAAGATAGATTGCATCAACTGATTCATAAAGATTTAAATTATTAAGTGTTTGGAATCGTTAATTGACTGGAACAGACTGTAGCATTATTCTTTACTCTTGTCTCATCAACATCAACTATGCTTTTGATTGCAGTATAATTCCGCTTTTTTTAGAAATAGTTTTCTCTTATTTGCATATTTTTGTTAATCACCTTCTATTTCTCTAAACAGTTATGGGGAAGGTGGAAGGCCAAGGTGAGTCATGGCATGGGCATGTGACAGCAGTGACTGTTGCCCCTGAATACAGGAGGCAGCAATTGGCGAAAAAGCTTATGCACTTGCTTGAAGATATCAGCGACAAAAAGTAAGTATAACCTAATAGTAGACAAAATCTTAATTGTTGAAGATTGGAGTGCTCTAGTTGTATAGATATTTTAAAATGCCTTTTCCTCTTTAATTGGTTTGTTCTTCATCAGCTTTATCCTTGTTGCATGTTTGCTCCAATTTTTCATCTTCACATTTTGCTAGGTTTAAAAACGTAATTCACCAGAATTATTACTAATCACTCTGTTTCGAATAGTAAGTCTCTGATATGCATCTTGCATTAGAATATTCTAGGAAATTCTATGGAAATTTTGGACTATAACACTTGTTACCCCCTAGTTGATTAATACTTTAATGTTGAAATTATTATTGGTCTGTTTGACATCATCTTTTGAAGCTCCAGTATTTTTTTTTCTTTTTATTCTGCACCTTATGAAAATTTACTGCTGTTTTGTTTTGCTAATCACGGATTTATATGCTAAAACTATTTCTTATCTCCTCTCTCTCTCTCTCTCTCTCTCTCTCTCTCTATATATATATATATATATATATGTATGTATATATATATATATAAACTTTTGCTGACATTGCGTGATGTAACTGACTGTTCTTAAGTACCATTAGAAGTGTTCAATGTATGAATTATGAGTTTTTTTGATGTATGCCTTTAACATTTTATAACTGATAAGGAAGGCGAATCTAGTTTTTTCTTACTTGAGTTTGTGTTCGTTCATATCCTGCCATACAAGGTGATTACTAGTCTTTACTTTTAGAGTTGAGTGAAGCTCAGGCCTCTCAAACTCATGCAATCCTAGTCGTCCACAGCCAGGGCATGACAGTTCATAACAGAAGTTGATATAGACTAACTACTTTTATGAAATATTTAATGGCTCTGAATTGCAGTCACGGGGAATCCATAAATTTGGCAAATAGACTTTGGTGCTGCAACTTGCAAATCTTGGCCTATACTGCTGCATCCATCCAGGCAGTGTGGCTGACTTAACTGTACAGCTACAATTGGCTAAACATCTATTCTCCAAGCTTGACTAAAAGACTTAGTACAATGCTTTCTTGATCCTAGCTATATGTTACCTTCTTGCATCGTTGTAGTGGTTATGTTCTGGAGGGGCCAGAATTGTCATGGCCAAGGCATCAATATTAGTTGTTGCGATCACAATAGTATTGAAATTTAGTATGTCATAGTTAAGGGAACAATCAGAGTCTAACTTGGTTTATATGGATTAATTGTGTTCATATTAGGATGCATGGATAAAGATCAAGGAAGAAAATCGCCACTGAAATTATAATGGAGTTTCAACTATATATCTAAGAGGTGGAATATTTGCTTCTTCCATTTCTGAGATTCATAGTTGTGGCATTTTATTCATTTTATTTCAAAGTGAAATAAATATGTAAACGATCTAGAGCTAGAGTTTTATCAATATGTAATGTTGCTGCAAATACCTAACCAAAGGCTACTATAGTACCAACCAAAAAGACTGTTGTAGCCCGTGGACGACAAAATGGATTTGGAATTTATTAACATTCTCCAAAAATGGAACTGCCAATAATCCTGCAGGTACCTATTTTGGCGGTTTGAGATTCTAGGTACGCACCATGTTCAGTGATAGTGATGATGCCTCTAATAACAACCTATTATTCTTAATGTCATTTAAACTTTGGGAAGGTAGGCACCCCTATAATTGTTAGCATTTATCAAAGCGTTAAGACTGTGAAGAGCCCATTAAGGTAATTAGTGAGTCATACTCTTTTGCAATAAGTATGCTAGTTTCTCAAGATTGTTAATCGACTTGCACGTTTAGTTGATTCCTTGACTTGGTCATTATGATGGCGTTCAGAAACTTAATTAAAGCTTTCTCGTTGGGCTTCTTCTGTTCTGCCAATATTTTGATCTACTAAAGATCTTTATAATATAGTACATATATCTAGTATGCACCGGAAGCCCAGGGTGTGTTCATTCATTTCTTCTGTCTTCGCTCATAGTTGCTATTTCTTGGACACTTTAATGTGTATGGCTGTTTAGAGCCAATAAAAAATAATAAAGTTCTTAGATTCTAAAGAGCATCTGCAGTGAGTTCATCAATTAGCTAAGATTTTTTGGATTTTAAATTCAACCATTGAGTGAAAGTTGTTGCTAGAGATAAGGCCTACTTTGTGGATCTGTTTGTTAGAGCATCTAACATGCCAGTCATAAAAATGTATGAAAAGGTATGTTCCTTTACAACTTTTCCTATCAACATCTTTTACTTTTGTGCCTGTACTTCCCGTTTCTTTAAGGAAATTATTTACATAAATCTAGAAAAGCTTATACTTGACCCTCGCTGCCTGCTCATCTTGGGAATAAAATCTATAACATTTCTGTTGGATAGGCCTCTGTACAGTTATAAGTGGAGGTGATCTTGCTTGTCGGTGAGGAATCTGACAGCAGTGTTGACAACCAAATGCTTTTTATAAATATTTTCGTGTTATCAGCTTGTCTGAAAATGCTTCTCATGTACACTGGAGATGCATGATTGCCCTCATTTCCTGTCATCTACAAGAGGTTATGATTTAAAGCTAGAGGCACTTCCTAAGAACCTTATGAAAATAGGAGATGCCACAATTTACCATCTGACGTATAACTATATTGGAAATTGTGGGAATTCTATCTAAATTGTGGGAGTTCCATCCTATATAAAAAGTAACTTACAAAGGGTAAATTTTTTATTTGCTGTCTGGATAATAGATATAGGTTTGGCTTAAATTCTTACGTGAAATAGTACGCAGTGAAATCCTACATGTTACTCCAAAACATGCCCTGAAGAAGCTAACTAAATGTTAATTTTCTTAAATCTCAGCTAGGATATGTCATCTATCGGCGTGTCTTGCGGTACTGTTCTGGAGAAGAGGATGGGTTATGTAAGATGTATTTTATGTGTGTACTTCTCACCTTAACATGTTAAATTCATCTCATATCTTACATACATTGTGCTTCGTATTTTCACAGATATGAGAAAAGCATTGTCCAGGGACGTGGAGAAGAAGTCCATAGTTCCTCTGAAAAGATCCATTAGTCCAGATGAACTGGAATATGACTAAATCTCAAATGCCTCTGAATGCTTTCATATTCGTGTTGACCTGGCTGTCGTCAAACTATTTATCTTACGAATATTATTTAAATAAAAGGTATTCTCAATTTTCTAATATTATGACTTTGAAATAAACTGAGTGCATCTTACATGTATGATCGGTATAAAAAGCTAAAATTATATTTGTTGCTGCGCGTTCGTGGAGCCAAACCGAAGGAAGGGAGAAAAAAAGGAGGGTTGGGTGCATGTGGGGCGAGGCCACCCGGCCTCGAATAGGAGGGGCTTAGCTCTGGATCCCCCTGCTTGCAGATTACAGAAATGAATAGATCAGAAGGGGGAAGTTGTTCAGGCCACTCTTTCAAAGAGTACCTTGGCAATATGCTGGTTGAGATTGGCTGGTGAACAGTGAGCCATGTAGTAGAAACCCTTGGCTACGGTAAGAAATGTCTGTTTGGTATCCAGAGCCAAATCATCAGTTCTGCGAAGAACAGCTTGAGCTATTTCCTGCATCTTGTCATCAATTAGCTGGGAATGGTCGTGTTCGGTGAGGTATCTTCCGACGGTCAGGCCACCATTATATACTAGAACCTGATCATGGGTCGAAAAAATGCATTAGCTTTGGGATGTCTAGCTGGGATTGCTTTCATTAGTTATATTATATAGTGTACTTGTCAGAAGGTACCGTCGGATTGCTGTTCGTGTCTCACCTTACTTTCTCTGAGATTACGAAGTTTGGAGCACACGTGACTTGTCCTTCTGCTCAGATAATGGTAGGTTGGACACGATGAGATGTCATCCGTTATCGGCCTTCCAGCACACAGGTTAATTGCGCGGACAAGCAGCTCTGCGTCTCTGGGTGCATCTTCATCCTCTTCTTGCCATCCTCTCAGCCAATGCTCCCACTGCAAAGCCATGTCTTCCCACGATTTTCACAGTATAGATGAAGTAAATGAATCATAGTGCAGTGGGAAGAATATCTGACATGTTTGAAAACCACCCTTTTCTTCTCTGTGCGAAGCTTTCTAAGCAGAGGACAACTAATTTGTGGACCTAATTAATTGGGCCAATCAATATGGCCCACCATCAACCTTACTTATCTTAGTGATATCGAGGTTGGCGCTCCTACTTTACTTATCTGAGATAAAGAGGGGCCGTAGTGACCTAAAAATTAGGCAAGGTAGCTTCTACATTTGTCACTTTAACCGTTCATTCTCATAAACTTCGACAATCAAAACATTATATCAACGACAGGCAAAGTTATAGGCTGATCTTTGATAATTATGAACTTACGGCTTGTCTGATATGATGGCGCACATCCCTACCATGCGCCAAGAGGACTTCCCATGATTGCAGCCGCAGGGTGTGTTGCAAGGCTCTTGTTAGACCATTCGTCACCTTGGACGAACCAGCCCTGCATCGATCCAGGTAAACTAGTAAATTGGATGAAACAACGAACTCGCATTTGCAATAGTAATGCTTTTTTCTGTGGTTCAATCCATGACTCGTCTAAATGAAGAGATTTACGCTTGTTATTGTAGCGGCCATATGACTACATGTTCATTTTAGCTGCCACATTAAAGGCCTCGCACTCGAGTATAATGCCTTCACATGGGTGTGTAGGAATATGCAGGCCTTGATTCGGATTAAAGTTCAAAGCAAGAATGGAGAATGTGAGTGGGCAAAGAGGAGTAGAAGCAATTAGACCTTGAGTTCACAAAGTCGAGGACAGTCTGCTTTAGGTCGGAGGAATTGCCGATGTGTGATCGGAAGACTTCGATGAGGGCAGCAGTGCGAGTCCAGGCGAGGCGCTCGGCAGCGCGTTCGGGCTCGAAGATGCTCGCTGCAGCTACAAAGTAGGCATGGAGTACTGCTCTTTCGCTCAGTCCCATCTCCTCCAACCCGCACTCGTTGTACCATCTATACAAATGAGTTCGAGATTGAGATGGTTTAATAATTCACAAACTGTTAAATAAAACTCCACAGAGAGCAGACCAACTTCGCTTTAAAAGCACTAAATGGACTTGCAAGCTCTAAGGCTACCAACAAGGGATGCTTGCCCAGATCATGTTTTTTATGGTACACAAGAGACGTTGGAGTCCGACACAGCAAGGCTGCATTTGTGGCAAGGAAGAAAAAGATATCCCCTACAGGAATAAAGTCTGCAAGTGGTAATTGGATCGAAAGGAGCACTACTTCCAAGTTGATATACTTGGAGAGCACTTAAGTGATTTGCAAAGATAAGGTGGTTGACAGGCATATGAACGATGGTCAGTTTGGCATCTCAGATAAGGAAAGAGCGGAAATGTCTTCTCGACTTACTTTTGTACCTCCACCCACTCGAGCTGGTACATCTGTTGGCACTTGATGAAGTCCAACTTGGCAAGCTCCAGATACTCATTGTTGCTCACACAAGGCATCCTGAGTCAGGTAGCAACAAAAGATAAGATCTGTCATAACCATCGATATTCAATTGCATTTTAGCTACATTTTCGCTCGTCTGTGTCAAAATAAACTCATTTTTCTCTTTCAAAGTATTGAGTATACATATAGTACTCCGAAACCTTTTAAAAGTGGTCGATGCATCAAGGAATAAACCAATCTTAGAAACATTTGTTCTTTACGGTGGATACATACGCACCCATAATGAACTGTTAGTGAGTGAAGATTAAGGGAGACGCACCTGTAAAGTGTCTTTCCAATCCATACATCTTGCTCTCCACCATAATGACCCAAATAGAACCTTGTCTCTATGCGAGGCAAACTAGCATACCACGGGAAGTCCAGGGCATAGTTCACCTGTACATAGTAGTATGTTAACCTTCTCACATTGAAACAAAGCAGCCTTTTTTTCACAATAAAAAGATGTAATAAGAAACTGTATGAATATACTACCTCCCCTGGCAAGTCACTAGCTATAATCCACTTGTCTAGAAGCTGCTTAGCGATCTGCTTCTCTCTGAGGAAGCCACGAGAGAATGTTCTGGCATCTTCCAGAATCTTCTCCCCTGGGAAGCTCACTTGTGATGCCCTGTACAGATTGAACATGCCCGTCACAGCTTGATTCGTCTGACCTGCTAAGCAAAAGAACTTCCCTTCTTTCTCAAACTTGCGGAATGCATCTGCAAAGTCAAAAATACTTGTAAGAATACTTGCACAAATTACATCATGACGGTAAACAATTTAGCCATTCAATATTTGTACCATGGTGCACCTACATGCATGGTTAATGTATCTTGTGTATATTATGTACATCTTAAAAGACAAATTGTTTACCAGGAGAGATGTCAAAGCCATGCAGCCGCAGCAGTCGAAAGGCCATGGCAGTGTCATCAACGTCCATTACAGGGGAATTTCTTGCCCAGCATATGCCATCTTCGGACCAATATCTGGAATGCCATGTACCCTTGTGGTCAGAAGTTATTCAATTTCTTGCACCGACGATTAAGATCACTGAACGTGGAACAGAGATGGTCAATCACCTGTGAACATAGTCTAGACAGGATCTGATTTCGGTCTGGAAATGCCTTGAGATTCCGAGGCGTTGAATGCGATCCACAGCCCATAGATGCTCAAACAGATCAACTGGGTAGACATTAGGAACTGAAAGCGAACGCATTTTGATCCAATTGAGCATATGTTCAAAGTAAAAAGATGCTGGCCAACACTGTGGATAAGTCCCCTTCTTTTCTATTATTTGTAATTACCTCCTCCATTAAATCTCTCAACAATCCGTTGGATATATTCGAAGCACTTCTCGTTCCCTGTTTCAATGAAAGCAAATGCTGTTGCTGATGGAGAGAATAAGAATGACCCCTCTGGACCTTGGAGCTTCAACATCTTTTCCCAGTCCAAATCCGGGATACCTTCCAAGCTGTGTAGCAGGGGCGTCGGTACTTGATGAAATATCTCCTTTGGTATTCTATCCAACATGTTCATGTCAATCATATTAACCATATACAAACATCTATACTAACCACGATAGACGTGGTCTGTAGCTACATGGGTAGGTTCATGTTACAGTAGAACCCGAGTGAAGTTTAAGTGAATTACTTGTCCAGTTTGAGCTCCCTCCTAGCATAAATTTCTTGGAGATAAGGAGCATCAAAGGGAAGATTCAGGTATAAGCATCTGGCGATTTCCATCAGAGAAGGGAATACGACTTCAAATCCAATCGGCATGTGTTCGTGATCTTCCTCCTCCAACTTGGCCATGTTCTTGCGAAGAAACGATAAGCCTAAAAAGGTGAAAAGCGAGATGTCAGAAAGGAGAGAAATGATTGAGACATCATCAATCACAAAAATGTCTGCAGTTAACTAGGAAAAATGCTGGAAGGGAAAGACCCCATTATCAGACAATTGCCGGACTAATCAATCAAAACCGCTCGATCACCTTTCTCACACAACTGGGGTTGAACATCCCACGACTTGAGAGCAATCACGCAAGCAAGAGTGTTGATGATGCGATCATGAGCCAAGAAGATGATGGGGTCTCCCCATGAGCCATCCGGGTGCTGGTTGTCTACAACCCACTCGAGTGCTGATGGGAACTGAGGAGCACCACTTCCATGGACGTCTCTAACCAGGGCCACCCATGCCGTATCATATGCCGAAGGGCTTATTTTTCCATCTTCAAGAGAACCCAACACCTCCTTGATCGCCTTTACTCGACTTCCTACCTCGTCCAACTGTGGAACCTGTTTCTCATATTTGAACCAAACATAACACACCAAAAAATTAAAGAAAAAATTCTTGATTTGAGGTAGGGAGTATTTTATATTGTTGTACGATTAGGTACGAAAATTCACCAACCTTAAGAATTGGCTCTTGGCATTCTTGCTTCGCCGCATCAAGAAGAACTTGGGGCCTGTCTAAGATGGAGAAGTTGTTTGGCCACACATCTGCACAGTAAATTAACTCTTCAAGTCTTCCTGCATCAATCGAGCATGCATGCATGCACGCAGGATAGATACTTGCATAGATCTAATGTGCATGAACAGATAATACCCATATCATGGGGCAACTACCTTGAATCACCCTGGCGTTGGATGCTGCATTGCATGTTGGAGATGGTATTGCTGATTTCCTCCGCCCATGTTCAGGAAAATTACCACCTGTTTTGTCGCGATGGACACGTGTCAAGGCGTCATCATAGGCTTCAAATTTTTATGTCTATCCATCCATAATATACACATTCATGGTGGTGAATATAAAGAAAGGGACGGTTATAGACTAATAATATTAATAAATAAGGGGGAAGAGGACAAAACTATGGAGGCCTTTTCACCCGTATCATATCATAATACTAGAGAGATGACTATTAGGGGGATCTACTCTGTAACAAAGTGGGGAATACAATCCATCAAAAAACACCAAACAACAAGGGAGAATATTGTTGGAACGGAGTCAGGTCTTGGACCCTTAGTGTAGCAGATGCCTCGACCTGAAAAAGTCCAAGAGCAAGGCTGGGAAACAACCAAAGGTGAAAGAGAGAGAGCCATGGCCGGGATAGCTTTATGTCTAAATCCGAACAAAGAAAGATATAACATGATACACGCTCGAGAGAAATTTACTAAGATGAGCACAACTGGAAAACATCTTTGAAAACCCATCCCCCACAACTAAATCCGTTGCTTCAGGCAACAGTGGCCATGGCAGAGGAATGTGGAGTTCGTCAGAAACAGAGGCCCGTACTTTGGGTGAGAACCCAGAACACAGAAAACATTTGATGGTTTTCTTTTCAAGACCACCATACAATAATGAAAAGCAAAAGAGAGGAAAAAGGCATAAGCACTGAGTCGAGTAAGAGGGGTTAAAAAAAAGCAAGTACCAAAGGAACAGAGGTGGCGACGTCTAGCTGGGGCGGCAGAGGAAGTGGAGACGATGATGGTCCATGGGTTCAAGAGATGAAGAGTGGCCGGTAATGATGACATTCTCCGGGGGAAGGAAGGAGTGAAGTTGACGGGAGTGGTCAGGGAAGGGGGGATTATATAGTGGGAGGGAGGCGAGTTGGAGAGGTGGAAACGGGCAAGCGAGAGTTTGTGCGAGACTCCTGCAGGGTCTGCATGGGGGATCCCTTCTCTCTTCCCTTCACTTATTTCTTCTCTAATTTTTGTCAACTATTTTGTAAAATATAATAAAGGACTGTTTAAGTATTTCTCAAAAATAAGAAAAACTTCTTCTACTCTTCTTTCTTTGAAGTTATTCTCGGCCACTTTATAATTTATAATTTAAAGATATTAAAGAGCTCTTGTTATATTTATCTCACATCAGTCGTAAAAAGAATTAGGCACTTATATATATAGTTAATAAGAAAATTTTATTTACTAAACTAATTTTTCGATTAAAAAAGTCTTTGTTATAGGCTTATAAGAAGCCTAACAATAAGATCAAAGCCCAAGTTATATTTATTGTGGTTATCTTATTCGTGTGTTTGTCAGGTAGGTGCCCTCTGAAGGAGAGACGATGATTTCAAAATTGACTGATACGTGAAGGGGAATTATTAAATTTATCCTACATTAATCGTAGAGAGTGTTGACGACTTGAACATAAGCTAATGGGAATTTATTATTTTAATATGATGATGATTTTTCATCTTGACAAGCCCTGTAATCTCTTCTATATAATATTTTTTTAACCTAATGTTATTACTATTATTATTATTATTTTGTTTTGGAAATGGGATTTAAGTTTGCTAAAATTCACATATTTCCACCCAGTCTTGTTATACATGTCTAAACTCGTCTTTTCGTTTTTCCAAGTTTGATTCATATATTTAACATTTTCCGATAGTTTTCTTCATAAAAGTGTTTTTTTCTAATAACAAATAAAAAATTAATGTTGAATTTTGAAGATTTTAAATATCTTAACTAACTCAATCTTTAGAGATTGGAGTCGATTGTACAGAATTTCCCATATGGTTATGCAATGCATGGATATATCTTGATGTATGGGGGGATCGCTATTAATTCGTCCACATCTCATACTTATAGCTCTTGAATTGAAAAACTAAATGCACTCATTCCTCTTGTTACGAGGTTAATTAAAAGACCAGTTTACTAGAATGTATGTAGACGCTTGAGAGTGCCATCTTTAATTAAAGTGTTATTGAAAAGAGTTGGAAGTACCTGCATAAAATCCCAAAATGAAAGTTATGAAGCCCAATTGGCTCGCACATTCCTTCTCTCTACATATGGTTAGCTGTGAAAGGAAAGATCAAAGATCAGACGCCAAGTTGAAGTTGTTATGAAGTTAATCTCATACATTTGTTATCGCCTCGCTTAGTAACGATTCCTAATTACAAATTCTAATCACACACCAAACCAAGTGAAAATAAAGACGGTACTCTCAAGCGTCTACCTCCTACATATATATATATACACTCTTCAAACAAATTAAAAAAGAGGTCTAAATAGAAGGAACTCATCCAAACCAAGCAATGTTTGTGATTCATCTAATGGGCTGGGGGTATTGGAACTAGAGCACATATGAACAAACCACTTGACCATTCTAATTAAGCAATGCAGTGTTTCACTCAAGGAGGGCAGCAACAGGATAGAAAATAATAATATGATGATCTATCAAGCCCAACCACACTAGACAGATATAGCGACCAGGTATACGGTGAGACGTCACATACGTCTCCATCCATGGTTTCGTTTGGCTTATAGACTTACAGTAAATTGAACCTCGTCGGCCTCTGCTCTGGGGACAGAGAAGGAGACAAAGGAAGACGGTGGTGGGAGTGTCGCCACCCCTGGCCTGCGCAGCAGCTCTTCCCCCTACTGGACGATCTTTTGGAATGCGTGCGCTGTTCCACCTTCGTCTTCTCGGATAATACGTACGGGAGAGGGCCGATCCTCTATCATGTCTCTTATGGTTTGGATATAACTATGTAAACAGATCATTATCTTCATCCCCTCTTCGCAGTTTTTCTGTCAACTTCCTTCTCAGCTTTCTCCCCTGCAGTTTTTGTTTTGTTGTTTTTCTTAATCCCACCTCTCTTAGATGAGATCATCACAAGCCCGGGGAAGTCATCCAAATTATCAGTTGCAGTGTTTCGATGAGTTCATATCATGCGGTTATGTATTATGTATGTGTCCCTAGCTAGAAAGTAGTAACTCCGCCCATGTACCGGCTGACGTTTGTAGACGACTCGATCGGCTAAGACAAGTAGTGACAACTAGGGCAACTATATATATATATATATATATATATATATATGTTTGTAACTTTGCATGAACATTTGGAAGGAAGTGCCATTTCGATTGGAATTTTTGGCTGCTGGAGATGCCTCCTAGGTTTAACCGAGCCTGCTAAAATATATATAATTTTATCTGCTCGACATCAGATGATTACGAAATTTTAAAATGGTATAGCTTTTAATTTAAATAATCATATTTACTTGTGCGAAGAGTTGGCACTATGCATGCATTGTGTACGTACGTAGTAATTAAACTAATTATCAAAGGATTAGGTGATCATCTTCTGGCTTGTCCTAGTCAAATTAGGAAATAAAAAACAGCCTAAATAGGATTTCTACTTCTCATAGGCTTATAATTAGGCTGCTATTCTCTGCCATAATCTTCTGTAATCTCTTTATTTAGGAATTATGAGATAGTAATATTCCACCTGTTAATGAGATTAACACAAGATACTCAAATTAGAACCTTTTTTTTATCCGAATCCTTTCGTGCAGCTAGCCTCCATTTAAACCGCTACAGTTCTTAGCTAGGGAGAACCAGAGACGTTTCTTGTGTTAAATTATAACCATGCTCAACGTCATCGTTGAAACTGTTACAAAATGGATTTTGTTCAACTGCTAATTTATATCCCTTTCCAGTGACAGTTTCTCGTTTAAGTACACTCGCAACTCTGGCTGTGGATGCTTTGCAACAGAGACAGGAAATAACAAATACTTAAAAAACAATAATCTTGTATTTAATTAGTATTGCCACTCACTCATCACGCCGTAAGCACACAAAACAGGAAACGTAAAATATCTGAACTTGAAGACTTAACTAATTAAAGGCGAAGAGCTAATCAATTCTTCCTCGACATTCCCTTTCATACTTGAGTAGGCTCCTACGGAAGAGAATACGACATTTCCAACCCAGAGTATATCTGAATATTGCATGCTAAATGTCACTAATTCAACTAAACACATTTCAAGATATTTGTGCAAAAGCTCAAAGATAGAAACTCAATATAGAATTTTCCCGGTGCGAGTACAAGTAGAACATTAGGCGGAACAGCAAATTACTTCCAAGCGTCATACCCCCTTTTGTTAATCGGGGGAACATGTGTTCCATTAATTCTCACATTCTAGCTCTGTAACAGTGCTGCCAGTTGAAGTTCAACCTCTTTTTTAGCCCGAGAATCAAATGGACTGTCGCCAATGTAAAGATCTAGTATAGATCGTCCCAAGATCTTGCTTTGTATAGCTCCTACTTCTGTCCCATTGACTGCAACATAAAATAACGATGGCAGCAAAGATGGTAAGATAAAATTCCAATACAAATGAGAGGAAATTAAGCATATCATACATAAAAGAAAAAAGTGGACAAGGTGAAGATGCCTCAATCAAGAGACAAGTTCGACTGACTGAGAAGGAAAGACACGTTCAACATCAAGAATGAGTATCCTACTTGTTGTGCGGACGGTATGATCCTGCTCTCTCGATAGGTCAATTACAGATCCTTTGGGCAGTTTGTACTCATCTTTGAACTGAGAAGTGAATCTAGAAGTGAAGGCTAAGAGTTAGACTGTTTTTCTCTTTTTCTTTTTTCTTTATTTAAAAAAACAACATTATATATTATGCGAGGTATTGATACAAGAGATATCATATTAAAATGATAATAATCTCGGCCTATAAAAATGTATGTACAACTTCCTTACAATATAATCTCCACATTCAAGCATCTGTCGTCACATATGCAGAATTGCTGTTAATCTAAGCGCCCAATTAAGTATTTAACACTCAATTTCTCATCAAAGTGAAGAAAAATAGCATACCTTTGAAGCAATTCATCATTATCTGGCCCACCAAATTTTTTAAGCCTACTCCCAACGGATTCTTCAAAGGCGCTACGAACAGAACGAATACTCAATCGCCCATACACTATCTGAAGCCTAACAGTCATTCCCAAGTCCTGATCCAACACATCCTTGCTCAAATCTGAGTTGTCCTTCAATTCAGAAACTGGAAGTTTCCCATATTTTTCAGCCAAAACTTTCTTCATCAGGTTGTCATCGGCGTAAACACCTGTAGAGCAATGTTGAATATTTTGGTCTATGCACATAAACTTGTTTATATGCAACGCGCTTTTACAACAGAAATTACATGTATGCCATCAAAAGATCCCAACTGCCAAAAATAAGCAGCCACATTGCTTCCTGGTCTAACAAGCAGGGTAGTGGCATTGAGAATCTCCCCAACAAGTAAGGTAATTTAAGTGGCTATCTAAAATTGCAATACAAAATTAGCGGAAGAATGAAAAATAATCAACATGGGTGCTTAAAACTAAAGCAGCATGTATGAAAACTGTAGCAGATGCGTACGCAGAAGGAAGCACAGTAAATGCAATGCCATAACCAGACAAATCTGCAAATAGTTAACACGAATCATACGCCGTGTAATATTGAACATGATAGAATCAATTACTACACTTTAAGTAAGGATCAACCATACTTGAGCGAAAGCGGCAGCAAAAAAATAAAATCGTCGAAGAAAGAATGTTGATCACATGACAGAGCAAAGATTTTGGAGCGAATCAAGCGCAAAGAAGTCAAATTTATTAAAATTGAATCAGATGAGCATTGAACAAATTGGTTTTTATTCTAATAAGAAAATAGATACCAAAAGCATAAACGTCGATGTTCTTCAAACCCATAATGCTCTTCCTCCGGACACCGGTGCCCAGCAGGCGGCGGCCGTCCTCCAAGAACGCGGGAAAGGAGACGCCGGTCTTCGGTTCTGAAACGGTGCCGGAGTCGGCGAGAGAGATGGAAGCCCAGAAGGCAGGCCGCCCAAGCGGCGGCTGCGGCAATGGGTCATGGCGTTTTTGGGCAACGGCAAAGCCGACGCCGACGGCGAGGGTAGCGGCGGCGGAGAAGGAGAGGGAGGAGGGGAAGGGGGACTGAGGAAACGAGAAGGGGAGGCGAAGCGACGCCATCCCCTGTCGGATTGCGATTGCCAAGTGGCAAGTGTTAGCAGATTTTTTATTTTGGGATAAGGCTAAGGTCGGCTTCATAACTAACTGCCGACAACAAGGGGACATAGAAAATGGATTATCATAAAAATCAACAAGTCACTCAATTACCATATCCATATCATCTTTTTTTTTCTTCCTAACAAAAGTAGTACATTATTTATATAAATAATTTTTTAAAAATTTATTCCTAAATTATTAATAATTATTATTACATTGAAAGGATACCGACCTTAATTTTTTCATTATTTCATCATAATATAACATTTTTTTATTCAAATATTTTTAAAAAATGATTTTCATTCTTATACCAGCGAGCTAGTGCGACGCAGAGGAGAAGGACGCCTGCCTGCATCGGTGGTTGCCAGGGCGGTCTAATGACAAAAAATGCGAACAGGTACTTGACGGAGGAGAGCTCTTGCCCTTACGCGAGCTGGAGGAGAGTGCAGTGGTAAAAATAACCAACTTCACCGAAATCTCTCTTACCAAAGATCAGATGTCTACCGAGGCCTTCTAACAGTGGGCCTGAACGCACCGCACTGTGTGTGTCATGCCCATTGATTTGCCCAAGGACAAGGAGGCTCCGCAACCAGGGCATCTTGCTGGTGGACGAGGTTGCATGGGTAGGTTCCTGTGGCTGGTCAATTCGATTCTCTCAACCCAACCCAGTTGGGTGGCGCTATGATTGTGACCAGGGTGCTGGGCCTGTCACGGTCACATAACTTTTTAGATGGGGCTCGTCTCCTCTTTAACGAGGGAGGACAAGTGATGTGGAAACTGGAAAGTGTAGCCGGGCTTGCAGTTTCTGAATTCTTTTTGTTTTGAGTTTATAGGAGCCAGGAGGGAACACCTATGGTTTTATATTTGCCTTTTCTGTTCGACGATGATGGAATCGCAGTGGATGCTTGGGATTTTTTCTTGGGCGGGGATTTACCTATTTCTAAATTATAGATTTGATTCTAGATGTCCTTCTGTTTGATCCTTATATTGATGAACATTCTGCTTCTCCAATTGTTGCATATTGATTAACAAATAGTCGATGCGGTGAGTAGCAATCCCGTTAACGGAGGAGCAAAAGACAAGTGTTCCTCCGCGTTTCCGGGCATTAAGATGGCAGTTCTGGTGTCATTCGATTCAGCCAAGAATAGGGCATAACTTATTGCGCATAACGGTGGAGTAGGTCGCCAAGGCGAACCAGGCGTTGCAGGCCTGATAATGTTCTTACCTCACCTCAAGCACAACATGCAATATTTTTCTACCCCCAAAGCAATTATTTTCTGTATTTTTAACACTATAGGAAGTGCAATAACAATGGGTTAAAATCATCATCAATCTCAAGGCAGCTACTAGCTAGCAAGGATTATATAGCAAACAAAAAACAGTATTAATTAAAGAGAAGTAGCAAAATTAAGTGCAGACAGGCTTACAACTATAAAACTAATTAGGTGTAATTTTTGTGAATGAAAGACCTTGTGCACGCAGAGGCAGATAAGTTACAGATATAAAACATCCCCAACGCAGAATTGTTTAGATTGGACCCAATCCTCTGTGTGTGTGAATGTTTGCTAAATGGAATATATAAATAAACAAATAAATGAAGAACAAAAGCCCGACATCGTTAGTCCACTCACCGACACACGAAAGCCCAAATATATACGTATCGAATGTATCGAACCACAATCCTCTTAGAAAGTCTTCCCTCCCAAACAATCGAAGTGTCGCCATTGCTGCGACGCTCATGGCGGTGGCCTCTTCCTCCTTTGCGCTCAGAGTTGAGCCCCCGAAAGCTCTGCTCACAAAGTCAGGTTGCTCGATTTGATAGCATCCATTTTTTCTTTTCAATGTTTTTGAAGTTATCATCTGTTATGTTGGCGATTCTTGCGCTTTATTTGCTTTTTTCTTTTCATGTAGAACAATGATTTTTTGTTTGCGTGGATTATGCTCTTTACCTCAATATATTGGTTTGTAAAGTCTGGACCTTTTAGCTGGGAGATACCGGATTAGTTGGATGCGTTGTACATCTGTGAGCCCTTGAGTGCTCTGTTGTCTGCAAATGGAAGCTGGCATTGTTATGGATACTCTTGGGAAGTCTTAAGTTATGTAAAGCGTAGGGAGCCTCATTTATGTTAACCAAATCAGTATTATATTGGGTTTCACATACTTTTTAAGTGACATGAACTTTTTGAATTAATGTTTAATATTTAATGTAAAAATTGATTAAAAAAATGGAAATTTCCTTGCCCATTGTGAATACATTAGCCATTATCGTGATATATTTCTTTAGTAATGGTTGTTCGCTAGAGAACCATCTTCCTGTCCCGTGCCATTTTGTTACAAAAAAAGTTTACTTCAATGTCTCTTCGCAAAAAGGAAAAACAATAGAGGAACACAGAAAGAGTATCTCTAGAAAGATAAGTTGTAATAATAATTGTAACTTCGCTTGTTTTAGGTCTTATGTGCCAGTTCATTAGTCTTGTATCTGTACGTTTTTCCCGTATGTGAATTACTTTTTAATCGCCAGTCATTTATTTCAGATGCTCACCGTGGAGAGAACAATGTGGACAAGTGCCCATCTCTATGTAAAAGTGCTTCATCTTGGAGTTCCTCTGCAAGTTACGTTAAACTGCAATGTGGGGCTAACAAACTTTTCAACAAGTCTCTTGAGGTCAACCAGCTGATTATAAGGCATGGGAAGTAACAACTCTAGTTTCCAACCTAAGTAAAAATAATAATAGTAAAGTATCTTGTCCTTCTTTATAAGATTAGTCTCTGTATAGAACATATTTTTTTATAAATTTTATTCTTTGTTATGGTCTTTCTATGATTTTCTTATGTTTCCAGCCTTTTTTTGTCTGCTATCAGAAAAGCAATATGGAAGTGTGCAACTATTGAAGAAATAGAAGCTGAAAAATCTTCGATAGAAAAAGATGCTGTAATATCTGCATTTTCGTCTCTAATCTTTTCTAGGGTCATGGTCAAGCTAAATGTCAAAATCATTACTGTTTTTCATATGTTTGATGTAGAAATCAAGGATGGAAAAAACTATGGAGACAATTAGGTCTAGTTTCAATGCTGTACGGACTGGAAGAGCAAATCCTGCTATGCTCGATCGTGTTGAGGTCTGAAACTCTGACATGTTATATAATTGAGCATAGGTATAAACAAAGAAGTGATATTATTGTATTTTCTGGTTTGATTGGATTCCTGGCTACAGAACAGAAGCACTTCAATGTCCTTATTGTAAAACATTGATTTTGCATGGTTGAATGGAGGAAGACTTGTGTGTTTTCCTGCATTATTTGCTGTGTTCCAGATATTGTGTGTCGTCCTGAACTGATGATGTTTTTTGTGTCCATGGTAGATCTAGTATGCTATTACTCGTAACCTGTTCTCTGGTTTACATGTAACTAGAAAGTCTGTCATAGTTACAGCCAGTAGGTAAGTTAAACTCATAGACTCATCTGTTTCCAAGTTAATTTGAAATTATATCCTAACTAGTATGATTTGTTATGTATACCTTTTTCTCGTGATAATTCTGCTGTGTAAACGTTTGTAATTGGTATTATAACACAGTGCGTTGTTTTATGTTATAAATTCCCAAATGGACAGCTGTGTGGGAGCTATATGTTCTGGGTAGTGAAAAGTTCTTGCCAAGTACCATGTTCTTTATTATCAAAAGCTGGTTATTCTACACGCTTAGATGTATTTTGCAATTGCATTCTTCAGATGGAATATTATGGAAGTCCAGTCAGCTTGAAAAGCATTGCTCAAATTAGTACACCTGATTGAAGTTCTATTCTTGTTCAACCATATGACAAGTCCAGGTAAATTCTTGGTGAGGGATACTTAGCTGCCTCAAGTTGAGACATCATGCTTTCCTATCATCCACCATTGGTTGCAATCCAAACCTCTTTCTTTCTAGCTTCTTTGGAATTAGCTTAAACTTGTGTTTCATAAATCTTGTTGATCTTAGTTGAATGCATATTAAACAACTTGTACAAATTAGATGCTTAAAAGGCATGAGCAACCAAGGTGTGTCTGGAAATTTCCGTATGTTGTTTGCTTGTTCTGACATCTTTTACTCCAGAATCTTTGGATGTTTCTTTCTATGTATACATTGGGTTCATGTTTCAGTTTCTTTATTTCCTCAGTTACCTATCTAAACTCTCTTGCATATTCAGTTTGAAGGTTATTGAGAAAGCTATAGTCAGTTCTAACTTAGATCTGACACCAAACAATGACGGGGAAGGGATCCGACTTGTCATTCCACCATTGACTTCTGAAAGAAGAAAGGTCTGTGGAATTTTTGAAACACGCGCTATTTTTTCCCCAGCATTTGCAAAGGTTAGTACCTTAGGGGTTTTCTATGTGAATATTCAGGAGTTAACAAAAGTTGCCTCTAAGCAAGCCGAGGAAGGAAAGGTGCAGTGAACAGCCTATTATTATTCTTAATTTTGAATCTAAAAACCTTCATGTGTGTTCTTGTTTTCCAAATACTGAAATTTATACTCTGAAAGTGAGCTTGAATTTTTTTTGCTCATTGTCAAATGTTAACTGTGAAACAATATCCATAAATACATGTAACATTGTGATGCAAGCTGCAAGATAACCTAAGAAGAAAAGACTCACAAAGATTCCTTTTCTCTCTAATTTTACTCCAAATCACAATGAAGATGAGCAAGGAATAGTACAAAACAAAAATATAGCACACAACAAAGGAAAATTCTTGTATTCAATAATGATAGATATTGCAAATAGCCTACAACACTTGTATTTAGAAAAGATTACATAATAATCATTGAACTAGAAAAAATAACTAAGACTCCAACTTGTATACGAAACAACTAAATATGACTCAAATAAGAATCCAAATAAATATTGACTCTAATTTATTATGAGACTCAAACGCTTGTATAAGTAGAAAGTCTAACGTTAGACACTTCTAATATAACTATGAAATATAATACTATTAAGAATTGACCGTCATCACATTGTAACTTAATCTGCTTTTAAATGGGCAAATGGTCAATATGAAGTGGTGTTGATTTTCTTCCTGGCAAACATAGGAAAGAAAATAGTAGTAGCAATGGAGAGCCATCCGAGTCTCATGTAAAACTAGTATCTTTTTACTGTCATTGACCATATAGATTAAAATGTACTGTGATTGACCATATAAAAATTGTACCTTCACTGTTCTAATTGTTTTGTTCCTACATTCACATACTTCACATAATATGGTAAGTTTTTGCAGGTGGCAATTAGAAACATAAGAAGAGATGCCATGAAAGCTTATGAGAAGCTAGAGAAGGTGTCAGCCATAAATTATTGCTCAAACTATAAATTTCTGTATCATTTAACCTTCGTTGTCTTTTACTTACATTATTGTAGGAGAAAAAGCTTTCTGAAGATGATGTCAAGGATTTGTCCAGTGATTTGCAGGTTTGGTATTTATGATTCTTTGAAAACTACAGCACTGATACTTCGTTAGTAATCGGCTTTAATTTTTCAAAGGCAAAACTATGTTCTTTTCTGTAGAAAATAATGTGAACAGACTAGACTGACTAGTCATTTCATCTCTAATTGCAAGTACTTATTTTACTTAAAGTTAGGGCGGTTCTAGAAATAATAGCGACAGTATTAGATTCTTGTAAGAATTGTCTTGTCATTAATCTTTTATGTTGAAGCAGTTCCATTGTAGTTTTCGTTGTTTTCTTGGCATTCATATTAAAGAAATGTCTGCAGAAATTAACTGATGAGTTCATGAAGAAGATTGATTCCATCCAGAAGCAGAAGGAGAAGGTATTGTGTTTGTTTGGACTCCCTAGTATAGTGTTAAATGTCGTATTGAACACGCTCTTTTCAATAAGAATGTGTTGATCGCCAAAAAAGGTTACGGAACAGCTGTATCCATCTGTTTATCTTCTCTTAGTTTTTTCAGAAAACAAGGACAAATTTCCCTTTTCTTTTCAGGACCTGATTGCACCGTCAGTGGGAGCTAAACACAGAATCTAATGAAAGGTAATCAAAGACATTGGCGTGGAGGGAGTCCAGCTGTGGTCAGGATAAGTGGGGCCCCCATGCCTCCTCCAAGTTCCACGACACCGGCCCCGCCGCTGCTCGCCCCGTCAAGTGGGCCCGTCTCGTCTTGGCCCTCCTTTTCTTAATCTTCAACACGAACGGGCCGATGGGCCCGACTCAGGGTGTCGGCAAATTACAGTTCCAGTCATGGATGATCGGCTCATTGCATCGGAGCCTCACCCGCCCAGGAGAAGATTAATTCGCTGACATAAAATTTTCTACGACTCCGATGTCCGATGCACATCAATTAGTTAGTGCATTATTGGTTGATTAATTTATGAGGATTTGGTATGTGTAGTCCGTGAGTGTTCATCTGTTGGCAGTTTGAGATTTCAACAGTAACGAATGAATCGCCATCAAAACATTGCATCGTTTAATCTTCTTTTTTTATAAAAATGACAACCCGGCACCTCCATTTACGATTGTTCCTTTAATCTTCAAGAGCCTTATCCGTTGGTTAACAATCAAAACCAAATGGGATTGGTTCATTTCCCACATTTATCCCATCTCAATAATTGTGAATGTAACAAAAGTCTTTTCTTTCCGGATGACTCAAAATATGTGACCAAAAATAAATATAGGGCTCCCCTAAACACCTTTATGTTAGTCCTTGATGGAATATATTACTAACTATGTAAGATATCTTATCATACGTGATCTATATCAGATAAATTTTAATTATATATAAATTTTTGTTGAATAACAAGGCAAAATATAATAATTTAATATGTTAGATATACAATGGATTGACTTTAAAGATATATCATATTTGAATAAAAAGATAAATTATAATTATTTAGTTTTTATATTATTTTTTTCAAGATGATTAAATAGATTCTTATTAATGAGAAGTTAAAAATTAAAATTAACTAGATTTAAACTTTTGCCTTTTGACTTTGAAAGTTATTTTTAATATTTTTTTAAAAAATTGATATTAACGAGATTTAAACCTATGATCTTCTACAAAAGGTACTATTGTTATATTTTTTAAAAATTTTACATTTGATTGGCACTTTTAATCTTATGTGAGTATTGAGTATCTCATCTATTAATAAGAGTATATAAGAGATCCAAAATATTTCTTTCCTCACTTGTTAATAAGAGTAGATAAGATATCCAAAAACATAATTCCACCTAGATCTAAATTTTAACATTCAAGGTACATTCATTTCTTATTTTTTATTCTCTCATAATTATAATCAATTAAAATATTTGGTCAATTCATTCACTAGATTTTATTGCATGATTGAATTCAAAGTTTATCATTAACAAACTGAGCCTACACCAATCCGTTAGTCATGAGTTGAAATTTTATTTTGGTTTTCGGACAATATGATAAACGAATTAGGATGGTAACAATGAGCCCCCTCAATTTCAACAAATTGAGGTTAGACATATGCCATGTAAGGCCGTGATGAGCTCAATTTTGACTCATTTGTCAATGAATTTATCTTCAAATTATTAATATTCAGACTTAAGTATAATTTATCGAATCTTAAAACTAGATATTGTACTTGGACGTTGTCTAAACAAAATAGACAAAAAAGGGTCAACATACGAGCCCACATGTTTGTGGACCCTCTTTTTATGACTCTCCATCTGATACATTTAAATAAATACTTAAAATCATTAAATGGTGAGTCACAATGTGGCCTTCGACTTAAAAAACACCTTGTTTTAGTATTTTTATTTTTAAATGAGTAAAATGTATCGAAGTGTAGGAGCCTTAGAAAAGGGTATTAATCCTGCAGGTCAGCGATTGGCCTTCAAAAAATGTTTAATAGTTAAATCGCATCCGTATCACATCGCCCTTGTTCCAAGTACTAAAAAAGCATACAAATATATATTAAGTAAAATTAATATATTTTTTACCCGGCAAAGTCGTACTATTATTTTCTATATGTTAAGTAAAATTAACTTTGTTTAGTTATAAAATACCTTAGGTTAGGCGTTAGACAACAAATAAAGAGGGTGCTAATTAGGTCCAAATTTCAATCCCAAGCGTCATTGGCTAAGCCCAATTTGCAGATGAGTTGGGCCCCAAACTTGTTTTCAGCTACCTGTTTCTTTTTTATCTACACGTAATCTCTTGGGAGAAATCATATACATATATACTGATCTTAATGTATATATTATTATCATTAAGTCTAACGAGGAAGCTTCATCAAACTCAAAATATTCCAAGTCTCAAAGTCTCCAGCGTACTCAACCTAATCTTAGTTAAATTAATTTCAAGTTGAATCCATTATGACCTTGAAAAATGGATAAACCCCCTTGACCAATAATAAAGAAGAAAAGCAGGGAGTTTGATCTGATAAAAACTTGCATTTAAATTGAGCACTCCTTGCCTCTAATAGTGCAGCGGGACCCATAACCTTAATCGAGATTTGATATATCATGTTGACGCGCAGGGAATGATGAGATTTGTGGTTCAGAAAGAAGGGTGATGGGCTTCAATTAATAATAATTGGTCGTTCCTTGAAGAACTGGAACTCCTGAGTGCGGTTCTACAGTGCTTCTACCGTAGTGGCAAACACTTGCCAATTGTTTATGCCGCTTCCATATAAATTATGTGCAACAAAGATAGAACCAATAATCTATATATCTTGATTTCTCTAGTACCGTGTATCTCGTCAAAGAGGTTAAACATTAAAATAGGTAGTAATTTTATCTTTTTTTCGAGATCAAGATGATTGGTGGGTATATATTGATTTAAAAAGTCGGTGATCCATTCGATGCTAGATGCGTGATCTTTGAAATGGCTGATTAAGTAAAAGAAAGGTGTGACCTAAATATTCAAATTTTAAACACTCTTAGCTTGATGACACTAATCTAACTTTGTGAATAAATTTAAAAAAAAGTGTGTAATAAGGGCATCTTGGTAGGGTCCTACCACATAATTGTAAACAACTTAATAATAAAATCCACTTGTGACAATAGGATCCAATTCACCTTCATTTACATGCATAATAAAGTATTCAATTAAATAATAATTTACCTTCATTTGCATGCATCGATGCTTCGTAAAGGTTCCAGAACTTGCGTACAAAAACCTAGTTAAAATATAGCAAATCATGGGTATATAGAGGCCAAAAGGCCCTGTTTAACGTCACATTCATCCACCAAAAAGTTACCTAAATTGATAGTAATCATCTCTTCATTTCATAAAATAAGTAATTTTAAAAGTTACATGGGATTCATACCCCTGTAGGAAGTTGGGGCGCAAAATCCTATGCTGGGCGATTAATTTGGTCTTGGGTTGCAAAAATTGGGGAATCGGTTAATTTAAATTGGATTGGAGGCTATCCGCGTAAAAAAACTAGGTAAATCAGTCTTCGGCTCAAATCGGTTTGTAAATAGGCCGATTCGAGCCGATTTTGGACGAGCGGGGAGAGGTGGTGAGGGCAGTGACGAGCGACCAGGCGGGGGGTGCGAAGGAGTCGATGTCAAGTGTTTAAAATATATAATATTTATCTATATTTTAAATATGATTTTGTACTTCTCAGGTATAAACATTATTAATTTAATGATATTTTTCATTATATTCTAATTAATTAATATTTTATTAGATATGCTTAATTTTGGTGTTTCAATGCAAAAAAGATGAATAAATTAAGCTTTGGATTTGATTGGTCATGACACTGGCCCCACCTAATGGCTACAATTTATGGTGTTCAATGAAGTTAGAAACTTGAAGGGACATTATAATTAATTAGACTACGTCGATTTGTGAACACTCTCTTCGAATTCTTGTATCTCCACTTCTACATAAAGGGGTGGTTATTTGTTATTAGCATATCTCATCTCTTGGCTTCGAAATGTAGTAAAAGAAGTAGTTTTAATTTTTGTAATTTCTTTCTCTTTCATAGTAAAAATTAATTATTTTTATAAATTTCTATTTTTATTATGGAGTAGTGTTTTATTTCGTTCTAGAGAAGAGTGGAACTTAATATGATTTAATTGAATTTATTTCAAGTTTTTACTCTTTTATTCAATCGTATTATTCAGAAATATTTGAATTATCATATTTTTAATGCTATAAATAGATTGATCACTTATTTCTTAGATCAAGTTTAATTAGATTTTGGAAGAAATTAATTAGATTTCAGGAGAAATTAATTAGATTGAGTCATTGGTAATTCATCATAAAATGAGTCTTTTGACTTATTTGTCGTTGTGGTCGGAAGGTACAAGGCAACTTGTAATGCATTATTTTGTAATTCTTAATGCATTATTTTGTTGATTAATCAATTATCACCGGGAGGTAGAAATTAAGGCAAAATAATAGAAAAATGAAGGAGCGGGAGCCACAATGTCATATAATTATCCTAAATCGACAATTTGAGGGAATAAAAGATAAGAGTAAGATTTAATGAAGATGAAATTCATGTTAAGGGAAAATCGATTTTAGTTTAGAACGAGTTTTATAATTTAACGTTTTTAATTTAAAGTTATTACTTAGATCTAGTTAAGTCAGTTATTTTTGTTTTGTTCCTTATTTTATTTTTTTAATTAATTATAGGAAAGTCATCTCCCTATGGGACGATATTTAATTTTATCATTATATTACTTATTTCGGTCGTGCATATTTGCACGTCATTGAAAATATTCGAACAGACGACCATGTGGATTAGGGTGCGGCGACAGGGGGGTGATAGGGGCTGCAAGGGCACTGGGGTGGGTCAAGGGACGATGGGGAGGGGGAGATGGGGTGGGGCCTGCAGGGGGAGGCGGGGTGGCGGCGGCGGCAATCGGCGAGAGGTGAAGGATGGGTGGCGTTGGGGAGAGAGAAGGGGGGTAAAAGAAATAGCAGGTCGCAATCTCGTAATTGAAAGTCCGATTTGAGTTAAAAATAATAACTAACTCCAAATAATTAAAAAAATCCAAAAAATAAAAAATATCATAAAATATAATACACATCGTAACATAAAAATAACAATAGAATAATATGTTCTATAAATAATATCCTACCTATTTTGACGAAGTTAAAATTTTTGTATAAGACCGATTTGAACCGATTCACCTAAATCGATTCTTGACGGATTTGAACCAATTCGATTTGATTCAATAATTCTTTCGAAAATCGATTCAGACCTTGATTTCGATTTTTGAAACTATGATCTAGTCATTATTTTTTCCGAACTAATCATCATTTAATGATAACTATTTTTGAAACTATAATTATATGAAATTTTGTATAATCTTCCACTTTATTTAAAAATTTTAATATATGACGCTGACCTTAAGTATCACCTCTCTCTTTGTGTATGTATAGGGGTGTTAATCAAACAAATTAAGTTGAGATCCATTATGTTCAAACTTGATTCATTTACTTCAAGGTCAAGTCAAGGTAAAATGGCTTCGAGATGAGTTGAGTTCGAATTGAACACAACAAAGTTTGCGCCTTATTTGTATATAATTTGTTTTCTATAAAATGATTTAAAATTAATAAATTATTATCCCCACCCTTAAATTGTTAATAGAGTACCATGCCACCATTTTTATTATGTTACCCATAGTTGCAAAAATTAGAATCGGAATCAGAATTGGTTTTCGAGAGAGTCACTAAATCAGATCGTATCATCAGGAATCAGTTTAGTTGAATCAGTCCAAATTGATCCTATACAAAAATTTTAACTTAGTTAAAATCGTGGGTTATTAGTTATATAATATGACATTTTGATATTATGGTATGTATTATATTTTATGGTATTTTTCATTTTTTTTGGGATTATTTAGAGTTAGTTATTATTTTTTAACTCAAGTAGGATTCGAGTCAAGTTTTAATTACGAGAATACCTGACTATTCTTTATTTCTTTCCCCTATCTCTCCCACACCCCCACCCTCCTTCCCCTACCGCCGCAACGACTTGCCTCCCCTCGCCACCCCTTGCCAGCCCCGCCCCATCCTTTCCCGCCACCACCGCCCCACCCAGCCGGCCCTGGTCCGCACCTTGCACCCCCGCAACCCCCCTGGCCCCACCCTGCGTCACCTGCCCCGCACCGCCACCCCCTTCCCTGCTGGCCCGGTAGTCCACTGCCACCACGCATCGCCACCCCCTTCTGCCCCTCCAGATCCTCTCTCCCCTCGCCCCCCACCCAGCACCCCCCCTCGTCGCCCAGTCGCCGCCCTCGCCACTCATCGTCGTAGCCCCGTCTATCGTCGCCAACTGGAATTAGCCGCCCCCCACCTAGCCCCTCGTCGCCCAGTCGCTGCCCTCGCCGCTTGTCGTCATCGCCCCGTTTATGCCGCTGTCTGGAATCGGCCGACTTGGACTGATTCTAGAATCGGCTTGAATCAATTGGAATCGGTTTGAATCGGCCGATTTAGGAACCGATTCGCATAAAGACCGATTCTTATGATTTTTTAAATCGGAAACCGTTCGATCCAATTTAAATTGGCCAATTCCGAGTGGAATCGGTCGATTTCTGCAACTTAGTTGATTTCAGCCCCTCCGATTTTAGTCGATTCTTATGTATATATAGGATTTCTACAATGTACTGCCAGGATTTGGCAGCGCATGGATTTGGCCCACAACACCCCCATCCCCCTCCTCTCCAAGCTGCCTCGCTAGAGCGGCCCGCTTGTCAGCATCCCCTACGACTCGATGACTGCCCCAAGTTGCAGCCCGCTCACCACCCCCGGGGCCGATGACCACCCCAAGCCGCCGCCCCCTCGGCCATAACCCCCCGCCACACCACCTGCCACGCCCGGTGCCGATGACCACCCCAAGGCGTTGCCCCCGCGGCTGCGGTCCCCCCGCACTGGCCCTGCTACCATTCTCGCCAGAGGCCCCCATCGCCGCTGGCCCCGCCCCAACCGCCACCCCATGCCACCACCACCCCCTCCACAATTTGCGGCCGTGGCCGGGCTCGACTCGAGTAAAAAAACTAGATTCGGTCTCGACTCGAATCAAGTAAATAAAAAATTGACTCTGTTTCAACTTGAGTTAAGTCAATAAAAAATTGACTCGGTCTCAACTCGAGTCAAGTAAATAAAAAATATATTTGGTATCGACCCGAGTCAAGTAAATAAAAAGTTGACTCGGTATCGACCCGAGTCAAGTCAAATAAAAAGTTGACTCGGTATCGACCCAGAGTCAAGTAAATAAAAAGTTGACTCGGTATCGACCCGAGTCAAGTAAATAAAAAGTTGACTCGGTATCGACCCGAGTCAAGTCAATAAAAAGTTGACTCGGTATCGACCCGAGTCAAGTGAATAAAAAGTTGACTCGGTCTCGACCCGAGTCAAGTGAATAGTTGACTCGGTCTCGACCCGAGTCAAGTGAATAAAAAGTTGACTCGGTCTCGACCCGAGTCAAGTGAATAAAAAATTGACTCGGTCCGACCCGAGTCAAGTAAATAAAAAATTGACTCGGTCTCGACTCGAGTCAAGTCAATAAAATTGACTCAGTCTTGACTCGAGTTAATATTCTGAAATCATGCATATTGGGGGGCTGGGGGCCGGTGGGCCGAGCAGGTAGGGGTGCTAATTGAGCGAGCGAGCCGAGCTCAACATGTGTTCGAACTCGGCTCGAATAGTTCGAAACTCGTTCGAACTCGACTCGAGATCGAACGAGTTTTAGACATACATGCTCGAGTTCGACTCGAATATCTTTTATGTGTTTGAGCTCGACTCGAGCTCGAATATACTTAAACTGCTTAATTTTATGTGAGCTCGTTCGTCAGCTCGAAACCAGCTCGATTAAAAGTCAAAAGTACTCACTTAAAAAAATTGAAGCCAACCTTGAAGTCAT
Organism: Piper betle; assembly: GCA_033002965.1. Lineage (NCBI taxonomy): Eukaryota > Viridiplantae > Streptophyta > Magnoliopsida > Piperales > Piperaceae > Piper > Piper betle. The sequence continues at coordinate 40,107 of JAURVB010000132.1, read as the reverse complement.
CAAGGTAAATACTTACCATCTCAACTATCTTGTTTCTTTGTTATTATATTTATATATATATATATATATAATATAATATAATATAAAGACTATATTATTATATTATTTTATCGAGTCGAGTTCGAGTCAAGTCGATACGAGTCGAGTTGAGTCGAACACGACCTTGCTCAAGCTCGGTTCGTAAGATTCGAGTTCGAGTCGAGTTCGAGTCGAACATTTAAATGTCGAGTTTCGAGTCGAGTCAAGCTCGAGCCGAACGCTAAATGCTCACGAGCTGGCTCGCTCAATTAGCAACCCTACGAGCAGGGGTGCAGGGGCGTTGGTGGGGTCGAGTAAAGGTGGTGTGGTCCGGTGGCGGGGTGGACCGCAACCTTTTATAGCCGCCCGCGGACCACAACCTTTTATAGCCGCCCGCGAGCGAGCATGACGCGGGAGGGTGGGAGGCGTGAGGACGGGAGGGGCAGAGGGCGGGAGGGTGCCAAGCATACAAAATTTTTTACGGGCCCCGCGTAGATTAACTTTTATATATATATATATATATATATATATAATATAAAATGATATACGTCGACCCATTTCTACCTCGCAAGCATCAAGCATGGTTTGATTTGGGGGCGGTTGATGGGTGGTGTTGCTTCCGACGGCTGGGATGTGGTGGAAAGCAGGGTGGTGATGAAGAAATGCGAAGGTAGATTTTGGCTAAAGAAAGAAGGTAAGGGGTGCAGATCAAGAGAACTTGCTTATTCCGGCGCTGGAGATGGGGTGACAAAAAAGTGTTTCATTTTTCTTCGCTTCCGAAGATTGATCGGGACTGTTGGTTGGGCGGGGAGGTCGGGGGTTTGGCAGCTGGGGTCGACTGCCTTTGGATTAAGGACGAGGAAGACCAGGTGTGGAGGTGGGTGGGATCGGACGGACTTGTGGAGAGAATATATGTAGTAGGCTGTGTAAGGGAGAAGACGTAACTTTCCGCAAGTGGCGATGCGGTACACAGGTCAGGAATATATACAAGCAAAGAGTGTTCCACCTTCCTTCCCTAATTTCTCCTCCCTCTCCTTTAATCATGCACAAATTCGTTTGCCATTTTTCATTCTTCCCTTTCTGACCCTCCCTCTCCTTTTCTTTACTCCCTTTCGCTTACCATTTTCATTGTTTCATGGCTAGTGGGGAAAATAGCTTAGTTCAAGACTTGCTTGCTTAAGGTTAGTCGCTGTTCTGTTTTACGTGCAATCTCCCCAACACAATTGCATTCCTTCCACCTGGCAAATATTAACTTGCGCTTGGAATACATATTGTCTGGAATTCTTTCAGGTTGCCAGCTCGTGATTTCTGAGTTATTTATTTATTGGTCCATCCAGGTATAGAACAACTTGTGGTAAATGTTAATCTCTAGAGAATGCTCTCTTGTGATTGCATAAGATTTAGACTTAGCGAACTCCCTCTGTAAAATAAACCATCCGCTCATGCTTGTGGATCTCTCTGTAGGTACATATACCATACATATCAAATGTATAAAATCATTTTACTCTGACATTACGGTAAGCCGAGCCAAATATTATTTTACTAAAATTTTATCCATATTTTATTAATTGTAAATTATAGTTCGAGTAATTATGGGATCTCTCAACTTAATCTCATATCTAATACACTGGGAGAAGATCTTGTTTATAAGTGGAAATGAACTATAGATCTTTAATTTGAGTTAACTAATTTAAAGAAATGACTTAGGCCCATTATATTGCATTTTGGACCAGGTCGTTGCAGGTAGCATCAGAGCAACCTGGTTACATATTAAATGGTGGGCTGAGGTGGGTTGCTAACGGCGACTGAGGTGGGTTGGGGTTATCAATCATTACAGGTGGTATCAGAGCAACCTGATTACGTGTTAAATGGTGCACTGGGGTGGGTTGGAGTTAGCAATCGTTGCAGGTGGTATCAGAGCAACCTGGTTACATGTTAAATAGTGGGCTCGACGGTATTAGAGCAACCTGGTTATGTGTTAAATGGTGGGCTGGGGTGGGTTGGGGTTAGCAATCGTTGCAGGTGATATCAGAGCAACCTGGTTACGTGTTAAATAGTGGGTTGGGCTAGGGTTAGCAACAGACTAAGTATAAAAATTTTGAGGACGAAATTTCCTCCTAACGACGGTGGATTATGAGATCCCTCAATTTAATCTCGCATCTAATACCTACTGGGTAAGTTGAGTTAACCAATTTAAAGAAATGACTTAGGCTTATTACGTTATATTTTGGGCTGGGAAATGACTTAGGCCCATTACGTTATATTTTGAACCAGGTCATTACAGTAATTGTTAGTGCAAGTTCAAATTGAATAAAATCAAATCACTTTTACTTACAAGTTAGTTTCGGTTTGATAATGCATGATTACACCCCTTCCCTGCACCAATATGATTGAAAAATAAACATCATAAATCAAAACCTATTGAGCCACACAACTCGTTATTCCCGTGTCAACCTGGTAAAATACATCTCAATTAGGATTTCGTAGTCTCCAGTATTATAATATTATAAGGGGAAAAGAGTGCTAAATTTTAAATATCAAGTACTTAAATGGAATGATTTTTTTTTCAACGTAGATGGAAAGTTAGAAACTTAGAACGTCCAAACTTTATTTTTAGGATTTGTTTGATTTGCACGAGAATAATGTAACTGATATAAAAATTTTAAAATATAAAACTCTCTTTTTGTTATATCTCAAAAGATGAAAAATTGACAAACTTTTTGCACATAAAAGGGCACCCCACTTTGAAGTAATTATGATTATTTTCAACATAAAATATATTAAACATGCAATAATTATTTTATAAGAATATTAAACTAAATATATACCACTTTTAAGTAAAATTGGCTATTTAAGTTTTTTATGTTTTATATATATATATATATTATGCCTACCCAAACTTGATGGAAAAAAAATTGTGATGAGTATCCAATGTAGTGAGCTCGGCCCATCTTCACTGTGGGCTTAAGAAAGGATGCGTTGGGTAGGGCCCAACTTCTGCTTGGAGCACCTACCAACATCTTTCTAACTAAACTCAAGTGGTAGAAATATATTGTATTCGTGTTCTACCTAATAAAAGTTAATTAATCAAAGCTTGATTAAATCATAATGCATTCTTCAATTCAGTGATCCAAGAAATAAATATAAGAATTGCACCGTAACATATATTTTACTACTCAGACTAAGAGAAGTTGCGATTCTGTTTTTGAATCGGGCTTCTTGTGGACCCACCATTCCATTTCAGAAAATATATATGTATTTTAATAGTGTTTCTCAATCCTACACGTATGAAATTTCATCCTTTAGTGGGTAAAAATATGATTTAAAAAGCAGTTAATATTGAGCCGGGATTTCTGATTATAATACTCTCAAGGCATTAGGCCAAACTGCAGGATTCCTTTTTACGCGACTTCCATAAATATATTAATGAAAAGGTGTTAGTAGTGTCCCAGATGCATGCTACTGATTAAAAAAATTAAAGAGTGTCAATTATAAAAGTAACCATGTTTTTAATCTTTAAACTTGAGCGACACGAACACCCTGTTGTTGTCACTTAATTGTTGGGGTCCATCTATATCACCTAATTCTTTTTTTAATATTACTACAAAGTCATTCGGAAACTTCCCAACTCTTGTACTTAGCACTCAATAGTATCATCTATCAACTATTTTATTTGTTTGTCTCTTACAGCAAACTATCTCTTCTACGTTCACATGAGCGTCGTGATACTCATTGAGACTTGATGTCATCACCATTTGTACAAAGTCTAAATTCAAGAGGACGGAAAAGTGGAGTCACCTGTTTGTTAAATATTTTCTGAAATTCAACGGGCAACCGCATGTACCCTAGCTGAGAAAATTGGGGAATCTAATTAATCCGACCAAATCAGTAGGCAATTTCATCAAAGTTTCTTTGGTAAACAAAATATGACGCTCGTTTTTTTATAATAAAAAATAATAAGGTAACTCTAGAAGATTAAGCAAGGCCCCTACCACAACAGAGAGTGGGCATGTCAATAAAGCTGTCCTTCGAAGTAAACAATGCATGCTTTGATGCCCTCGCACTATTTTATATATGTATAATATAATGTGGATATATATATATTAAATAACTCCAAACTGCCAATATTTTATAAGGGCCAGGATTGGCACTTCCGGATGACACTAACCCAATCACAAAATAATGAGCCAATGCGTGAACTAGTGCTACAGTTCGTGCAAAATAGGAAGGTTATAATATAAAATACTCCATCCTGTCCCATTTCATTAGATTGATTGAATTGAATTAAATTAAATTAAATATATATGTGCTTCGATTGACAGGGGTATTTGATCTTTTAACACAAGGAAGTTAAAATGGCGTGTATTAGTGATTTGTCAAATCAATATAATCATGATCGGGGGAAGTGCAAGGGGGAGATGCTTGTCAAAGATTGGTTGGGCAGAGTTGGGTCATTACTCAACACCACTCGCTAATATGCATTTATTATTATTATTATTATTATTATTATTATTTATATATTTATGATGTTATACGCTCATAAAATATTCAAACATTTCAATTGGTGGAGGCAAGCCATCCGATTCTGACCTCGCTGTATTGCCCCGTAATAATTTATAAATTATTTTATATTTTTTCTCTTGTATAAATTTACTTTGTATGGGAATGAGATGTTCTTTTTTCTCTCGTCCCCTTTTGGCCTTTTTATATCATATGATTAGTTTCTCCGTGTATCTAACTCTTTAATTAATTATCTCACATCTCTAACCATCTAATTCATATATTAATAATCCATCATATTTATGATCGTTCAAAACTTTTTACTTTGTCTCATAATTATTTTAAATTTTTTATTTTTAATTACTATTAAATTTTAATTGTTTTAAACAATTAATTTTAATTAATTATATATTAATATTTAATATTTAATTATAAATTCTCTTTATATAATTTTTTATTTTGATAATTTTAAATTGATTTCAATGAGCAAGATATTTTTAAATATATTTAAAAAAATTATCTTTCAAATTAAATAATTATTGATATTTGCATTTCAAATTACTTTATATTTATCCATATATTCTTAATTAAATTGAAATATATTACATATAAAAATTTTAAAAAATATTATATGATTTTTATTAATTATATAATATTCAAGTATGATTTTATCAATTAAAAATTTAAAGTTATTTGAAAATGTGAATCTTTTTTATGCAAGAAAATTTATATTGATCTTTAATATTAATATTAATTTCGATCTTATTAGAAAGTTTAACCCATAATTAAAGATATTTTTTACTAAAATTTTAAAGTATAAAATTATTATATTTATTTATTTATTAGTCTTTATTTATAAAGATTTTTTTATACTTTATATTTTATTTTTAATAAAATTTTTAAATTTTGTCGGCCCGTGCGTCCATTCTCCCGTCCTCACGGTCCACTTTTTCCCAACAAGGGTTCCCCAGAATTCATGAAATATATGTAAACCTGTAAATTTGCCGCCGATCTATATTACATTAAAAAAGTCAGCGTTTCAACCCATTTTGATTTGTTTCGTGTTCAGATTAAGGATATTTGGATTTATTATAAAATTTTATATGGTCAAGGTTTTGATATTGATATCTAACCTATCCATCCAGTAGACGGTGTTTTATTAAAAAACATATCACAAAGTTTAAGAATGGTTAACCTTTTTTATTTTACTATACACAGAATAAACACGCATCGGATTATCGTGGTATTTATCTCTGCTCGCATTGTTAGGGAATTAAGTCGAGGCGGTTAAATTAGTTAATAACGTTGTATTAAAGTAGAGATGAGTTTGGACCGGATAGTGATAATGGAAATGCAAATTGAGTTTAGAACCGATGCGGGGAGTTGTTACTTGTTAATCGTCTTCCATACATGTACAGACGGGAGTTTTATGACATCATGCGAGTTTAGAAGTAAGCTTTACGAGCAGTGGGCAGATGGGGGCGGCAGCAGATGAGGGAGATCTGCTCATAACGAAAAAACCTGGAGAGCTGGGTTGGACGCGATGCTCCTGGATGCACGCACGATGAGCCGATGACACAACGACATCGGGACGGGTGATGTGGAGTGTCAGGGACAACACGCGGCGGATGGGAGGACGTGCCTCCCAACCCCAAAACGGGCGTCATCCCCGTGGAGCCCAACACCCCCTTTGTAGAGGGTGTGTGCCGTAGCCATCTTTTCCCTCGGAAATTAAAAAAGAAAATAAAAAATATATTTATATTCCAAGATATTTTGCCCAGCCATAGCCATCTTTTCCCTCGGAAATTAAAAAAGAAAATAAAAAATATATTTATATTCCAAGATATTTTGCCCAGCCATTGGGTGCAGAGGCAGGGGGCAGGTGTGGTGGTAAAAGTAACGCCATGTCTGCTCGGGGCCCACTTGATTGGCCTAGGGTCCAATCAGCGGTTGCTATCTGAACGTCTCCTTATATACGAATCCTGTTTTAAAGCCACAGACTAAACCGACGTACGAAAGCTCACGATATGGCAACGTTATTGGAGCTCCAAAAAAAGCGGCCTTACTTAATGCCCAACATGATCTTTGCGGGAGAGACGTGAATTTCATCCCGCCATTTTTGATTTCCTTTTGCAATGCAATAAGATATAATAATAATAGTTTTGATAAGGCGCACGTGATACAAATTCAGAATTTACGGCCATGTAAAAAACAGGGGAGGCGGCCTCACGTGCTCGTCGGACAATATTATGGGCCCGCTTCCCACGTGGGAGAGAGGGAAGAATAAGAGGTTGCGAATTGCGATGGGGGAGGGAAATCATTGTGGACCGCGAGCCGCAGATTGGGCCCCACCAGTTCGGAATTCTGCACGACCGGTCGAGACATATCGTCCGTTGGATGTGTATAGATATCGACGGCGGATCATCATCCGACGTTTCGGCGGCCAGGTCGGACACGATGTTGTTGGCTGAGCCCCTTCTGGGGGAATCCAGGAGATAACGCCCAGCCCAATCGCAGGGTGGATTAATGTAGTGTGATGTAATTTAATTAATTAATTAATTAAAAGGAAAAACGAACAGATACCTCCACCTCACCTTTTTCCAATCCAACGGCCCATAAAAATCACGGTCTCCATCTCCGCCATCCCAATAAGTTCAGTCCTTTACAAGGGGCCGGTGTAGGGCCGGCGCGGGTGGTGGGGAGCGATAATAGGCGATTGGAAATCGCGGGGTTGAACGGCTGTTGCCGAGATCTTTGGGGGGCGAAGTGGCGCGGGCATTTCGGTCCACCATGCCCATATACCCACGCGTGCCGGTAATGGAGAGATGGTGTGTGTTATTATTTGTTAAAATAATTAATAATTATGATCAATCAAAATCTGAAAACTATGCATTATTGTTAATCAATCTATTACGTTAGTAAAAAACTATTGGTTATTATTATTAGAATAACGTGGTAAAGACAAAGAGCCCGACAGAGTGGGGGACGAACATGTGTAGAGGGACGTAGGGTGGGGTGGCTGGCGGGCGCATTGGGTAAGTCCACTACAACCCGGAGTGCAGTGCATGGGACGTCGACCTTTTTGTGCCACGCAAGCATCGTTGAATCGGGGCGGTTGATGGGTGCGGACGGGTGGGATGGGGAGGATGTGGTGGACAAGGGGAATCGGGCCGTTGAATGGGGAAGTGGGCAGACAAAATCCCAAAAGAAAAGCAGATGAGATGAGGAAGAAGAAGCACAAAGGCCAAACAAACAACCAAAGGCGGAAGAAGAAGAGGAGGAGGAAGAAAGAAAAGAGGAGCTAGGAGGTGTTGAAGAAGAAGGAGAAGAAGGTGCTTCGGCCGCCGGCGACGGGCCCGAGTCTTCCTTCCTTCTTCTTATTTCGGCTCCGACTTTGTAAAGATCGTTCGGTGGGAATTGTGGAGGTGTGGGTGGAAGACTGTGAGCCAGATCTGGCTTGATGAGTGAACAGCTGAGGAGGTGACCATGGATAGGATCCGGGATGCGAGGCGAGGGACCATGGCGGCGTCGGCTGCGGCCGCCGCCTCGATTCCCAACGGTGGGCTCTCCCGGAGAAGGCAGCGGACCAACTGCTTGCGGGATTCTCCTGGTTGTTGCAATCATCTTCCTTCTGGATCTCCTCCTTCTCCGATTTTAGCTTTGATCTTTTTTATTATTTTCTTTCTTTCTTTGTTTCTTTGTTTGATGTGGTGTGGTGTGGTGGACAGAGGATGATGGCCCTGCTATGGAGCTCACGGAGATGGCTAGACTTCGGGAGCGGCCGGGGAAGAAGGACCGTGAGCGAGAACGTGACAGGGAGCGAGAGAGAGCGGGAGGTCCGAGACCGAGAACGAGACAGGGAGAGGGAGCAAGAGCGGGAGCGGGATAGATTGAGCCGCAACAAGAGGAGAAAGGGGGATATGAGGATGGTGCATGCTACCCACCACCGGGACGACGGTGCAGAGGAGACCTCCGACGACAGCATGGGCGACGAGGAGGAGGAGGAAGACGTTGGTTCCGCCGGGATTCGGCTGCCACCGCCGCCGCCGCCGCCGCCCCCGAATCTCAACCATCACCACCATCCGACCTCTGCGGCCTCCTTTTCTACTCCGTCGATGGGCCCCAACCATCTCCGTAAGAGCTTCCCACCGAAGCTCGTCCGGGCGGTGACGACACCCACGACGGTGAAAGCCACCGACGAGACGATCGGCTTCACCGTGCCACGGAAGGCCCGGTCAGGTAGGCGACGCTGGCATAACACCTCTAAAACGTATCAACCTTTGCCTCCTGATTTTCCTTCTCATGGTTGCAGCGTCAGTGAAGCGTTCGCACGAATCGTGGTCATCTGGTGCTGGCGGCGGCGGTGGAGATCACACTAATCGGCCGTCAACGACGTCTCCGGCAAGGCCAGCTGCATCTCAAGCAGCTGCGGTGGGTCCGATCTCGCCGCCTTCCCCGAACGCCTCTGTGAAGAAGAAATTGGTCTCTGATCTCTTATCTCTCCAACCCTCTCCCGCTTCTCCCTTCACCTCCGACTGTTTTCCCGTTTTCAGAACTCAAAAAATGATTTTTATTCCTTCTTTCAGAAACATACGACGGTGGCGAAGCAGCAGCAGCAGCACCAGCTCCATCGTCCGCCGAAGATCGTAAAAGCAGCGGCATCATCTCCAATCCAGGACGACATCGAGATCGAGGTAGCCGAGGTGCTTTACGGCCTCAAAACCTCGTCTAAGCAGGAAGCGTTCGTCCCCAAGGACTCCTACGAAGCCAAGTCGGGGGTCTCGTCGCCGTCTTCCGCCATTCCTCCGGCGAGCCACTCGGCTACTGGATCCGCGGCAGCCTCGCAGAACACGCCGTCAGTGACGAATTCTTCAACAGCTGCCATTGGTTAGTATCTAGGCAGGCAGGGTGGTGGAATGGAAAAGATATTTCTTTGTTTTTCTCCTATTTGCCATTTGTGGTCAGCTTCAGAATCTTTTTTTCTTGGATATTTGCAGCTCCGAAGAGGAAGAAGCCGAGGCCGGCGAAGTACGAGGATGAGAATCTGTCGCCGGCGGCGTCTGCTCCTTTCACATCTCCAAGTGCTCCGACAACTATCGCATCCAAGTCGGAAGGAGAGCCAGCTGCGAGTGCTATCTCCTCACCGAAGACGGAGAAGACGGCTGCTGCACCATCTGCCGGTGAATATGCCAGCAAATCGGAGGCCGATCCGGTGGGTGCAGTTGTAAGCATCCCGGAGGTGGCGGCGGCGGAAGTGGCAGAGGCGAAGGATAAGAGCATAGGAGCGGCGATTTCAGAATCCCCTCTGCACGCCAAGTTGGATGCGGACCGGAAAGATCTATCAGCCGCACCTAAATCGTGAGCATTGACAAGATTTGCTTTTTTCATAGTCTGATCATATTTGGGCTTCTGATGATGATGGAGTTCTGATCTTTCTATATATTACGTTGCAGGCTATCTGCAGAGCCGGTGGTTGAACGAGTTAGGGAGGAGAAGTTTAAGATCGATCTTATGGTTAGAGAGTTCCTCCATTTCTCGCTGGATCGTATAATGAAAGATGTTCTGATTTCTTTCCTTGTTTTTCTCCTCCGATTGTGTTCTAATCGAGCTTTGTCAACCCAACAGGCCCCTCCTCCCACAAAATCGTCTCCAGAAAGGGACAGCATACCAGATTTGATGGCGGATCAGAAGCCTTCGCTTCCTGATGTGGAACTGGTTGGTGTCCATCCGTGGATTCTATTTAGTTTGTCACTCACATGCTGCAAAAGGCAAGTTTTTTTAGCATTTGCATCTTTCTTTTCCAGCCGGCAAAAATGGAGTCCTTGAAAGCCGAGGAAAAGGAGGTGGATGACATGAGGTTCGAGGATAGGAAAGCAGAGGCCGGGGAGGGCAATTTGGAAACCCAGAAGCTCCCTAGCAAATTGAGGACCTCGGACCTGCAGCTTGACTTTGATCAGAAGCAGGAGAAAGACGAAGAGAGCAGCAAGAAGCAGCAGCCGATTTTCAATCATAAGCCTCCACCTAAGTTACCTAAAGGGGAAGCATCCGTGCTAGAGAAGCCCGGTACGTTTAATGAGAAAACGGTGCCATCTTGTTTACTCTCTGCTAAACAAATCTGCAGTTTGATGTTTTGTTTTGTGGCTTGCTATGCTCCGGCAGCTCAATCGTCCTCTATGACGGCAATATCAATGGCTATGGGCGGCGGCTGGCCGGGTGGGCTTCCTCTAGGGTGGGCATCGGCTCCATTTTAGTCCTTCCTTTGTATTGTATTCCACTGTTCGCGTAAAAAAGCTTCTGACTAAGTTGGATCTCTACCAACAGGTATATGGGTCAAGTTCCTCCAATCCCAGTTCCAGGCATTGTCCCTTTGAACGGAAACAACGCCCCTTCTGCACCTATTCAGGTACTCCTCTTGATTCCCCTTCCCTGTGAATTTTGTCTCCTGGATTTCACCGGATGCATTTTTATCCTTGTTTCTTTGTGTTTAGCCGCCCTATTTTCTCGTGGGGCAGTCCCGGCCGAAACGGTGTGCCACCCACTTCTACATTGCCCAGAACATACACTACCACGAGCTGTTGGCGAGGATGAATCCTTTCTGGCCCGCTGGGCCTGGGTCTGCGCCAATCTATGGGACCAAGCCGTATAATCTTAATGTGGTGCCGCCCTCTGAATCAGCGGTTCTTGGGAACCAGCTCCCAGGACCCCTTGGAGGAAGGAGTTCCTCCAATCAAGACAAGGCTTCTGCGGCCTCATTTCCTGGCCAGCAACCGAAGGAGAAGTCCTCGTCACCGGCGGGTATGGGGGCCAATTTGATGGATGCCAACCAAAGAAAGCAACAGTTTGTACTGCAACAAGGACCGCAGCATGGGTCTGCTAACAATATGCTGGTATTGTTGATACTGCTACAATTTGTTGACTACCGCTGTTTTCTCTTTTTCCTTATATTTTTTGACCATTCAAAGTGGAGGCGTGCAAGTGTTCTCATCTTTGAATTTTTTTCTTCCATCAGGGTCCTACCTTCATTTTTCCTCTGAACCAGCAGCAGGCTGCAGCTGCTGCAGCTCGATCTAGTTCAACCAAATCTGGCGCTGTTGTCAATAATGGAGTTCCATCTACAAACGGCCCCAATCCGATTCCCGGAACTGTAACAAGCTCGGTATCTGCCGCACCACCAGCTACAATGAGCTTTAATTTTGCAAACATGGCCCCAAATGAAGTCCAAGCTCAGTATCTAGCCATCTTGCAAAATGGCGGATGCCCATTTCCCATTCCTGCACATGTTGGAGGTCCACCCTCCTACAGGGGCAGCCATCCCCACCCAGTCCCTTTCTTCAGTGGCTCCTTCTTCTCTTCTCAGATGCTACATCCCTCCCAGCTCCAGCCGCAACAATCACAGACGCAGCCAGCCCCACCAGTGGGGCACAACACCAGCACGTCGAGTGGTTCATCGTCTTCACAGAAGCAGCAACAACAGCAGAGGGCGCCAGGAAGCGGCAATAATGCTGTGCAGACAAGCTCGAGCCACTTCCCGACAGGCAAGCCGAGGCCACCTATGCCAACACATCAACTTCGACCGTTTGATTCCGATGCTGGGGTTGAAGAAAACCCGTCTGCTGCTGACAGTAGAGTTTCACTCTCCCAGAAGAATTCACCTGTCGTGTACAACCACAATTTTGCCATGCCAATTCCTCCCCAGAATTTCGCCTTGTTGTCTCCTGCGGCAATGGCGGGTCATGGTGATAAATCCCAGCTGCAGCAGTTGCCACCGAATCTGAAAGGAGGGATGGAACTGGGCCCTTCCCAATTTGCTATGTCGTTTTCTTCTCCTGCTGGGCTTGACTTATCTGCCATGCAGACCCCAAACCATCCCCTTTTTCAATCTTTGCCTGAGGCTGCCAGGCACAAGATGGCTGCGAGCCCAGCAAAAGAAGTTGTCTTTCCCCTTCACGGAAGAGAGCAAAGCAACTGCGAGTGATTCATCAAAGCAGAACACCTCCGTAGAAGAAGACAGGAAGAAGGCATCTTCCACTGGGCTGCACTCTATACCTTTGTCTAGACCAGATGCTAATGATCCTTCAGTGTCTGGGAATTCAGCGTTGGAAGGTTCAAACCGCAATTTGAACCTCAATCTAACAAATGGAAATCGAAATTCTCGTGTTAGCACTGGCACTTCTCCCACTTCAACTTCCAGCACTGTTTTAACTCCTGTCGTTGGTGCTCCAAATTTTCTACAACAGCAACAGCACCAGATTATCCAATTGTCAAAACAGCAGCAACAGCAACTCCAAGGGCAAAATCAGCAGCAGATTCAGCATCAGATTGTAGGTCGATCAAAGTCAACTGCCAATAGCAATTCTCCTGCATATCCAGACCGTTTTGCAGGGCAGAGCAAATTTCCAAATCCCATGTCGGTTTTACCTCCTGCTTTAATGCAGACGAACAGCCCCACCCAGTGCCCTCAATGGAAGCCCCCAACGGCGAGATCTTCATCAACCCCAGTTCCATCTTCAGCAACATCTACAGTCAAGGGTCAGCAGCCTGGCACTAGAACTCAACAGCTTGCTTTATCGGCGTCAAGCAATACACAGATTTCGTTCTGTGTTAATCCTAAGTCGGTACAGCCTAGCCAACAGTTCGGAGCTAACAGTCCACCTACATCTTCTGTTGTAGGTTCTCCGGCTACAAAAAGTGGCGGAGGTGTGTCTGCAAACAAGCCGGCTTCAGTCCTAGGCAGTGGCCCTGCATCGACATCCCTGCCATCCCAGACATCGAAGAACTCCAGCTCAACTAGGAAGTCTTCGCCAGGCAGTAGCAGCAGAAACGTGACCGCAATACCCAGCAATGCTCTTATGCCTTCTACTCAGAGCCCAACCTCAAAACCCTTACCGCAATTACAACAACAGAAAGTTCAATCATATCAACAGCAAACTCAGTTCTTTTTCTCCAATCCGTACTTACAAAATCAGTCCCCACAATCCACGTCCAATTCTCCTGGATACTACCAACGGAAACCGCAAGAACAGCAGCACAACTCACCGTCCTCGCAGCAGAATTCCTCCATAGCAGCTTCTTCATCGGGAATGCTCTCCCTATCTTCTTCACCTTTGTCATTGTCAGGTGGGGTTACTTCTGATCCTGCCAAGGCAGTGGTTTCTGTAGCAGCAGCTAATAATATTAAAGGGTTAGCTACATCAGGCATAATCCAACCAGGTCAGTTCCCGGCACCGTCTGCTGGGGGTCCTCATCCTTGCCTCTCCATTCCCTATCTTCACACACTCCCGGCGGTGCCCGTGAAGTCCACAGATCAAAAGCCTGCCACAGGTAATTAGCCCCCATATACTCCCAGGTTTTAATACTGTTATCAATTACTAAATGCAATAGTTGTAGGAAAAAAATGTATCTTGGTTTGACACTTCAAACTTCTTGGCCAGGAAATGATAACTTGCGTACATGCTGGCCGCCAGAAAAGAGATGACACTAGAAGGAACGATCTTCCAGCTGTGGAAGCAACCGCCCATCAAACATAATGACAACTTCCCCGGATGATCTGAGGTTCAGTCATAAGATATTGACAATCTGACTGGTACCATCTTCCTCACTCATTAAAGGAGAAGAGAAGCAAATGCGGTTAATGAGACGGAGGTGTGACGTACCCCAATATAGAACATGAACGCAATTTTGGATGAGCCCAGTGGTTTCGATTGCATTTTTTGCTTTAAAGGCCTTTAGCCATTCATGGCTTATCCCCCTTTTGGAGTGGAGTGCGCAATAGTTCCCTATGTAGACAGAAAGAACCGGGGTTTTGTGGATCAAAAAGAGATATATTCTTTGTTGATGTTGGTAAATGTTAATATAGAAACTGAAATTGCTCGTAGTCGAGGAAGGTGGGGGAAAGGGGGGAACCATGTTGGTGGGCCATGACCGGCCTGCAAAATGTAAAGGGTGGGCGAGCCACCACTCTATGCTTGGCTTCTTGTTGGAAAGAGCTCAGCAAAGGCCCGTGTGGGGGATAATGGTGTATATTTCCTCATCAATGTGGAGTTTAGGCACACAAATTCAGTATGGAATAGAAAGCGTGCGTCTCCTTTACCTTTCTTCGTCGGTTCTTCTACCTTTACACCGCGTACATTCACTTGTCATTTTCTCTGTTTCATGGTATACGTTTGAAAAAGAGCTGTTTTTTTAGTTACGAAGACTTGTCTGAGCTTATTTTCATTGTGGGGAGAGAATCTGATGATACCGAGCCGATGAGTCTGAACTCGAATATATGCTTTGTATTTGTTGATAATTTATTGGTACTTCGTTCATCCAAGTACCGTAGCTTTTTTTTGTTTTTGTTTTTTGGAAAGGTCGCTTGCTCTCCTATTTTATGATCACATCAATCCATCCATCAACCCACCCTCAGGCGTCATGCTTAGTTGTCTCCCTATATACGTACGTATCTGCATATGCAATATTATAAATTATTCTAGGAAAAAAGATAGGTGTTGAAAATCGAAGTGCATGGTTTGGTCACGTGAAGTATCCTAGAATATCTGTTTGCTGAATGGGCCTACCATGTGGTGAGCATTTATACGATAATTGTGTGGGGTTAGGGATTAGGATATTTTATATATATATATATATATGTATTTATACGAGCTCACTTATCCGGAGATGGATGTGGGAAAATAAAGGTCAGCACTTGAAGACAACTCTATTTTTATTTTATTTTCATTTATTTGTTTTTTTTTCAACGAGAAAAGTGAGTTAGGTTGAGGTGGTTGCTCTTTTGCTCCTTTGCTTTCATGTCACTCTCTCCACGTTGGTCGTCTGCCCCACTATTCTACAACTTTTTTTTTTCTCAAATACTTGTACCGATCGTGTCATTGAGTGGTCACTGGATTTTTTGATTTCTGATTTTGGACGGATGATGGACAGGTGATTTTATCTGATTTGATGATATGGCCCTATTAAACTCCTTTGCTCTTAAGTGGTGGGTGCCACATTTTATATAGATAACATCCAACACTAGCCCCATGCCAAATTGTTTTTATGTTCCCTTAGACAATCAAGGGAGGCTGTGGGTTCCACTGGAGGAGGTCACCCACATTGCCCCGCCCCTCATCAGGCTCCCTATTAAGGGTCACCCTCCCTAGTCCTTTTTGCCGGCTTCTTCTATCTTACCTTCTACAGGAGAAGCTTTCTCTCCACAGGCGCTTCATTTCTGTTGATGGCTACCTTCTCGACAGCTCCTCCTCTGCCCGCACCGTCGGGCAATGGTCCCCCGCCAGCCTTGACGCCCTGCTTTTTTTTACCCCACTTCCTAGAAAGTGATTTTTTTTTGTGTGTGTTTGTTGCTTTATCTAAGATGATAATTTTTTACATGGTCGCTTAATAATTTGATCAATTATATCTCCTGTTGAAATGAGAAAAATAAAATAAAATAAATGAAATTGAACTGCAGTTATTATACATTGTTATAGTTGTTGCAAGAGTAAGCAAAATAGCTATGGAGAATGCATCAGTTAGTGTGAATGATTGTTGTATTAGTTGAATACCATGCTTTTAAGTTGTCATTTTTTTCTTTTGAATTTGTGGTTTTGACAGTAATTAGACGGCTCATATATTTTCTTTGGTCTTTATTGTAGAAAATATAAGACTTTTATATCAACATATGCTTTTGATTGATTTCAATTAAATTAGTTTAGTACTGTTTAATTGATTTTGTAACTAGTTAATTGGTTGTATGCATTTGCTTGATATCTTAATTTAAATATGTGTGAATGTAAGTAATTATAATATTATGTCGGATGATGAATATAATGACGACGAATTTCGTGTTCTTGTTACCGCTGCAGAATATATAACAAAATGTTCTTGTCACAGGAACTTTTTCACCGGGAATATAAGATGCATATTCTTATTATTTTTAATTTGTGCATTATTTTAAAGAAGCAAAGGCTCCTAAACGACACCAAATTTGTAAGTATTGAAGAGCAACCAAATTTTATCTATAGTGGTTCATTAGTACTTTGCATTTGCTTTATCTAATCCCAAATAAAAATGTTTGTGATAATTTTAAAACTACTTTAGATAACTTTTTTTAAAATTATTGTTTCGGACATTTAATTTCTAAATTTTACTTCTTAATGTGTTTAAACTTCAAAGTAATTGGCCACACAAGTCCCATTTTTTCAATAATATATTAATACAATTCACTAATGACTACACGCTCAATTCTTTCTTATTTCAATAACGAGTAAATTTAAATCACTATTAGATTCTTACAAATTCTCAAGGGAAAGTATTTTTTTGTTTTTTTCTATAAGATATATACGTTCTATAGAGAACCTAAATCTCTAATCTCGATAACGCCCCTCAGGTTTCAAAATTCAATGCTTGTCTAAGCTTGAGTTAGATTTTTGTTCCCATGAGTGGCCGACTTGTTCTTCTCTAATGTTAGTTACTGGGTCCACTTCTCTGAAAAATATAATTGAAGTAAACTGATTTTTCTTCAAACGAGGGACGTCTACCTCCTCAATTACTGGAAACAGAGAAAACGTAGCCAAGCAAGCCGTCTTAAAATATTCCTTATTCCATATTCCATGTTATTAACGCACTAATTAACGTGATGTTAAACCAAATAAATGATAAAAAATTGAAATTAGTTAGTGTGATATATATATATTTATTTATTTATTTATAATGTACATGTCTGGGATTTTGGGAGGAAGGGTTTTTGGCGACAGCGCCTAGGTAGGTGGGTCAGATGCTCGATGTCAAAAGTTGGGGCCCGCTCCGTTTGGACGTGTCCTGGGGTCCACCACTATGAATGCGCGTTGTAGCATTTATTTTATTTTTTCTTCCTTCTCGGTCATAATAATCGATGTGGGGCCTCTCTCGAATGATAAAATAAAATAAAACGTGGGACCCACTGTTTTTCTTAATTTTTTAATTTCGGGACCCGCTTGACTCGTCTGACGCGAGGCTTGGCCTCAGCTTTTGAGCGCCCTCCGAGCCGACGACTTGTCGGGCTGCGATTGCCTCGTCCGCGCAAGAGCACTTTAATTAACGCAAGGTTTGGTTAATTTAATCCGGCTTTTAGCCCGTGCGTCGGGTCCCACACCTCCTCCTAAAGAGCCAAAAGAAGGAAAGCGAAGATAGAAAAGAAGGCAATTTTGACGTGGGAAAAGGCTAATATTCATTCATTCGTCAAAGAAAAAGAGGGAGCGCAGCGCAGAAAGAAAGGCAAAAGTTTTAAGGGAGAGGAAGAAACGAGAGTCGTAGCTTTGGACACCGTCTCACGGACATTATGTCATGTCATAATCAAGAGAGGTTGAAAGCATTGATCGGTAGCTTGCCAGCACCAGCGCCAGCGCCAGCGCCAGCGCTGTATATACTTTAATAATAATAATAATATAATAGCATACTCCTCCCCTCCTACGGAAATTCCATCGGCAAAATTGTCATCTAAATTAGAATGTCGATCTACTGCCATCATCTCAGCTTGAAATCATAGCTAGCATATTCCGTCGACGCTTCCCACCAAATTGATAATTGCTTTTTGAAACAGGTAGATCTCTCCTCCCCAATGATCAGGTCGATATTCATAAATGGTACTAACTACCGATCAGTCTGTGGACCAGAATGACCGATTCGGATAACAGAGCTGTCAGTATGCAGTTCGCTGGATAATGCTACCGGCTCTTATTTCTGTAACATTCCAATTTATTTGATTGCATTGCATCTCTTATACGGAGAGACACCCGGCACCAGGGCATGCATCTCAATGTTTCCTATTCCTCCTCTGCGGCCGCCAGACTCTTTTTGATGAGAATCTCAGAAAGAGATGTCGCTGTTTCTTTTGATGGATGGATCAATCGTCTGCCTTCTTTGTCGCAAACCGATCTTACATGTCGACCCAGAAGGGCGGAACACAAGAGTGCACGCCCAGGTAAGAGTGATTGCCGACATTGGAAGGTGAACATTCCCAATGCGAAGTGAACAGCTTAGCTTTGAAGTCCGCCAAGCAAAGCCCCATCATCCAGCTGGTTATATAGATGTATCAACTAAGTGCAAACAGACAAATACCAAAGAACAAAAGAAAAACAGGCACTTGCTGCAAAAATGCCGAGACTGATCTGAGAGCGGCTTCTTCATGTGGGCTGAGCTTTTTTGCGTTGAAATCCGTTTCTTTTGCTTAAATATAAAAAAATGGGAAGCGTCTTGTTTTACACATATCTATATAAATGAATGGAAGAGGCCACACCTCACCGGATAAAAAAGGTCAATATAGGGAGGGAGGGAGGGAGGACCATAACAATGACAAAAGTGGATCAGGTTATCTACTTTGAATTCCCTTGTCAAGATTCCTTTGTCAGCTTCAGTTTTCACCTCTCGAGCTTTTTCTAGAGCCTGGGAATTTGACTAGGTGACGCCTCTGAGATCTTGGGAAAAGTCTCTGCGTAGCTGCTGGATTGGATTGGATTGATTGGATGGTCCCTTTAAAGAGATGGATGATGCAGACTAGCCAGCCAATCAAACTCACCCGCCATGATTGACTTCTGCTTCCGCGAAAACTGAGTGCTTGATGAACAAGGTGTATTCATTCATAGCACTGTATTAGTAATACGGTGATAACTGTGTTACCTTGCTGGGTAATTCCTTCGTGTATCTGTCATACGTAGAGATGGATGTGAATACTTTCTTTTTAAACAACAAAACAGTGAGTGAGGAATAACTAAGATGATGTCTCGATTATTGAGGTCGCTCTTTCCTCTTTTGATGGATATCTTGTTTATTTCCTTTTATATATATCTACATATATTCCATTTCCATCATATCACCACAATATCTTGTCGCCTCTGGGATTTCCTCTTTTCTTGTTTAGGCAGCTACATTTGTTTAAGTGTACCCTCGTGGCCACATATGCCTCCACGCTTAGCGCATCAAAATGCCATAATGTAAATCCACCAACGTCTTTAAATAATTTTAATGCCAATCATACAACAATAGACAAATAGGGCACGACTTCTTTCGGGCGACTGAGCATCGCATGACAATGTATACATATCTCAGCCTTTTTTTTCAGAGAAAAAGTATATATGATGAATAAACGCCACTTGTGTGTGAATAATTGGAGGACGCAAATGTTCATAGCTGGTGGTCCCACATTGGGCCTAGCTCTACATTGGGCTATTTATGACTTTAGGTAGTTAGGGGTTCAGTGCGAGATGCAGGCTAATAAAAATCTGTCTTTATCGCTTCAACGTAATCAAAATTTGTCTTTTAGTAATGTGAAGTAGTAGGTGCTACAAGGAGTTGGATGCAGATACCCGACCCTGTTCTTCAAAACGAACAGATATTCTGTTACTCTCTCAGGGTTTACTCCCAAGCATCCTCAAGCCCTTTATTATCTCTCTTTTCAAATGCTCAGTGCTAACCATAGATTGACCTAAGCGTTACAGGAGAGATTTTTTATTTTTATTTTTTCCAAGCGAGGAGGGGTTTGCGAGGACAGACATTTTGAAGGTGGCAAGTTTCGTGGACGAATCAGCAGCCGGGGAAGTGTGACAGAGCTTATCCACACCCACACTCTACAAAAATCAAGTTATCCTTCACGGTATCCTGCATTTTAAATTCTTGAATTGCTAAAAATCAAGACATTACTCAATCAGCGTTTTTGCAATTCACCGTACGCGACAGACTTTGTGTAGAAATTGGAGTATTTTGGTCCTACACTTCTTCGTCAGTCTGTACAAAGTCCAGGCAGCTAGGGCATCGTTCCTTACCCTCGTGGTCCGCAAACGTTGGGCTGAGGTTGCGTATTGATGGATTACACAGGCCATTTTCAGCGAAATAGCAGGTACCATTTGTGGACGAGAGCCCTCATTCCGAAGGCAACACTTGAAACCCAGCACACAATACTGGACACGCCTTCAGATAGGGATGGCCAGCCACACAAAAGGCAGATCCCTGGTACTTGCAAACTACACAGTGCCCAAGACTCTAAACTATGTGGCCCTTTTTGTCTCACTAAAGAACATCCGTCTAAATAAATAAATTTGAAGTGCTACACATCTGTCCTCTTCTTTATTGTTTCAGATAGGGATGGCCATAATGCGGGAGCTCAGCTGAGCTGCTATTTAAGTGTGTTCCAGCCTAAAAGCGTTCGCCTGTGTTTCAAGAACTTCCAGATTTTAATTAATTACTAATGTGTATCAACAAGAACACAGTTTGTCAATATAAAGGGTACAAACGACCCCGGGCATGGTCAGGCCACAGCAAAATAAAAGAAAACCGTTGATATGATCTGGTAATAGGAAACAGCAGTATTCTCAAAGAGGTGAAAGTTGAAATGACAGAAGGTAAAAGCCTGCCTCTGTTTCCGTTTAGTGTCCCCGAAAGAATCATACCTTTTGAATCGTCATCCATCCTCGTCCGATCCGGCATGAGCCGCTCCCAAGAAATGATGCGCTCACCCAACTCAAGCAAATATACAATTCGGCTAAAAGGACGATGATATGCTATAACCAAGTAAATTAGAGAGGACAAATCAAAATGATGAAAATAACAGTAAAAGAGGCGGTTTCACAAACTGGGCAAGACGGTACACTGCATCAATTGGGCTATCTGTATGTATTGGCAATTACAACAATTTAAGAGAGGAAGATACAATAGATTTTGAGGAAAATACAGGAGAAAGAATTACTTTGCAGGCAGCGGCCGAGTATTATTCCAAAGCCACTGTAAGGCAGGACCATCCACCATTGGTGAGACCTGTCACTCGTTGGAAATAGAAAACAAGAAAGAGATTGATTTGTGTTCATGAATATTGAGCCTTGAGATTTTTAATGCTACAGAAAAAATATGAAGTTGCTCTGTCTACATCTGCAAGAACACTGTCTCAGCCTTCACCTGATTAATTTTCACAAACAAGTATGTCTAAATTATATTTTCTAATAAAACAAATCAGTTTCATTTCACTTTTGATCGCTTAAGTCTATAAATGTTTCATAAACTTTACTTGGACATACAGGAAACTTTTCTTACCTTTTCCCAAACTTGATCATGGTAATCATTGACCCATTTGATTTCAGCTGAAGTCAATAATGACAAGTCAAGCATTTTATTCTGAAACACCATCAACGGAAATACTGTTAGAGAGGCATGTAAAAGCTTCCAAAGACTTAAATAGGACAAATATATAGCGAATCAATAAAGATGAACTCAATAAACGTGACTGCAAGTAACCAACGATCAAGAATACTAAAGACAGTAGAATACATGACAGCTTAAACTTCCACACCAGCATGCCAAGCGAAATGTCCCCAATTCATTGATTTGATGTTTGACAAAAAAGCACTTGAGAAGTAAAATGCAGAATGGTGCTTGTCAACAGATACCTGTATGGGGATGTAAGTTAGCTTTTCAAAGCCAAGATATCTAATTCCCCCAAAGCGGTTTGGTGTATCAATTTCCTTCACATAGAGAAGGTTCTGTGCAAGGCAGACAAAGTATATTTAAGGGCATACAAGAACCATATCCATCCAAAGCTCTAAGAACTGAGCATAAATTTTCATAAGAAACAGATATACCCAAAGCTGTATGAACGACCAAGATTTTACTATATGGTAGGTATACTAACTCTGACAATATAAGCATATATAATACCTCAATGCGTATGCCAAATGAGTGATCTTCGTAATAACCAGGTTCATTACTAACAATCATTCCTCTATGCAACCCTGTCATATTTCCATATCTAAAGCTTATGCTCTGAGGACCTTCATGCACGTTTAACGCAGCCCCAACACCATGACCAGTTCCTGAACCAGGACACAGCCATTACCAGCGCCCAAATACTTAGAACCACACAGGCTGCTATCATCAAACTTGAAAACAAAAAGAAAAAAGAAGGATTAACAGTACCATGTCGGTAGTCGAGCCCAATCTTCCAAAGAGAAGACCTAGCCAATGAGTCAAGTGCAAAACCAGGAATATTTTCAGGGAACACTGCTTGATCAAGTGCTATATGACCCTATCAAAAACAGATGCGAGGCAGAAAAGATATAACTTGCCAAATGCAGTAGCTAAAACCATTCAACATGAATGTCCACACCTTCAGCTAAATTAATTTTCTACTCTGAGAAATAACGAAGCCCACTGATCATGGAGAAGGGATTTTAGACAGCTGCACAAATGCAAACCACTGAATCCAAAAACTATATTGAGATAGCAAACCACAAATTGGAATGAACAATTTCTTAAAAGATCATAAACTGATAAAGGCAAGCAGAACATGGTTCATGACGTCCACGAACATAATCCCATTTTCAAGAACGAGTATAAAATTAATAGATAGGAAACAAACATATGACAAATGAGATGGACGTCACATGTATAGAAAACAAAAATCAGAACCAGAAAGATACCTGTAGAACTCTTGTAAAACATTCCTTTTGCCTGGGAGTTGGCTCGCCAAAATGCACTGTTCTTGTTATATCAGTGGTTCCATCAATATACTGCGCACCACTATCTAACAAGAAGAGCTTTTTATCATCAACAATACCACAGGTTGCAGGCTCAGGTCTGTAGTGTATGATGGCACCATTTGCACCTGAAGCTGTATTTACAATATGTGATAATTTATTGAACAAGAAACTCCAAAAATTTTATAACCACAGAAATTGGTAATTCAGTAAAAGAGGAAAGTAAAAAAAAAGAAAGCTAATAGTGAATGCAACTTTTGCTAGACTTACATAATTCATCATAAAATCAAATAAACTTTTATTTTATATATCTCAAGCTCTGAAAAGATTAGAGCTAGCAAAAAGGAAAGTTGTTAGTATTAAAAAATTAACATTAGATGAGTCCAACTATTTATTGATGCATACTTATTTTTGGGACACTCCAATGATTAAGAACAAACATTATAATGCAATCATTCTGTGACTTAGTTCAGCCTAGTCACTAGATTGCCTTCTCGTATGAATATGAATCACATTCCTCATAAAAGCTATATTTGCTAATAGTTTAAAAAGTTTGCCTCACAATTATGCAATCCATAAGTAATCAGGAACTATGATTTACAAGTCAGCTAGTTCGGTAATCCAGGAACAAGTTTGACAATTTCATAAAAAGATAGGATACATGTCATCCAAAAATTTGCCTCAGCCTAATAATATTAAAACAGACCTATCTTTCTTAATTTATTTCTTCAGAGCAACACTAAAATGACATAATAACCAATAAATAGCTTGCTCTCACTCTTGTTTCTCTGCTCCCTTCATCTTCATCTAACTTTTGACGTTTTTGTACATTATCAGATATAATGGATGAATATATTGCATGTAAAATGGACAGATCTAGATTTCAGGAACTCACCACAAATGGTGTCAAAGCTTGTATCCAAGAACCCCTCCTGCTTTGCTCGAAAGTGAAGTAATTTATCTGCCACTTCAACTTCAGTGAGTGCTACATTTAAGTGAATTTCATCCTCTAGCCAAGCCCAAAATTCTGCCAGAGCTGCTGCATCTCTGTGGAAGGTACCATTCACATGAAATGTTTTCATCCAAGAAGAATGACAGCTCAATGAAAGCTATCACAGGTATGTTGGATAAAGAAATAAAAAAGAACATCACAAGTAAATCCTTTTTATGTCTTATAATTAAGGTGTAATAAAGGATATTACAGAGTATTGTAGCCAGACAATAATACCAATGAGTTAAATACTACCTACCCTCCCAATTATATTAGACTATTCAGTTTAGAGCATAAGTCTGAGAGGGAAGAGAGTATTTAAGAAAATGGATCAGACACAGAAGTTATAACCCTTGTTCTCATTCATTCCATGTGAAAAAAATTGCTACTTCATTTGAAATTCTCACACTTAATGTGCAAGTTAGATACCTTCTTATAAAAATAGCTTGATTAGCATTCAATACAGGAGATAAACCTTTATTTTAGGCTACAGCTGCAAAATTCAATACAGGAGACAAACCTTTATTTTAGGCTACAGCTGCAAAATTCACCAACAAATTGAAAGGTTAGACAGCTACAATAATTTGGATAGACCTAACCAGAGCTCTTGGCTGACAATTTATTTTTTCAGCCTGGGGCACAACCCTAATAGAGGAAATAATAATTTCTTCATCAGACAATGAAAAATAGAGTAACAAATAAGGGGTGAATAAATACCTGAGATGAGCATTTTTCATTCCTTCAATTTCAGCATCATTTTTCAGAGCCTTTGCCATAGTAACAGGTGAAAACCTGTAGACCCCAAGGGAGTTCTCGGTGCCCTTAGCAAACTTCACCAAAGATGCATCACAAGCAGCTCTGTAGGCATTGACAATTGCAGCATTTACACTAGACGTGTCCAACCAAAGCTTGGATCCTTGCGCTGCCAAGCTGAATAAAAGGGTATTAAGAAAGTCACCCTTGATGAAGGGCTGGCTTCACACACTGTCCTACTAAAAGAAAATCTGGACAAAATTATGTTCTCTAACAACCAAAACATGCCTTTTCACTTCGGAAAGAATTGCCTCGTATGGCTTCAGCTCAACACCAGCAGCCAACAAGTGCAGCATTACCTCTGGTGTCACCTTGGAATTGTCAATAAACAAGCTTGCACTATTAATTTCAACAATCAGATATGCATATGCAACAGGCGAGTGAGGAACATCATTTCCCCTCTGCAAAATAACAAAAAACAAAGCATTGCAGGTGGAGCAATAAGTTAAATGAGGTTAGAAATAATTGGTAAAAATATCATTTAAAGAAGAACAGAAATTTTTAGTTGTGATTTAACCAAACAACCTTAAAGCTTGCATTGTTCGTGGATTATACTTTACCAAGTTTAAAAGCCAGGCAATTTCATCCAACATAGAGATAACAATAGCGGTGGCACCAGCTTCAGCAGCCTGAGATCTTAAGGAAGATAGCTTTGATGTGACATCGTTGCCAGCATACTTGATATCATGAACTCTGATAGGCTTCGCTGGGGGCAGTGGTCTCGACTCCTTCCAGATTTCATCCACCAGGTTAGACTCTGATAAGAACACCAAATCAAGAGTTCTTTGTGAAATTTTCTCCTTCAAATCCTCCGCTGCATCAAAAGAAAATAGAAACTGTTCCAATGTCAGAATCAAAGCAGCAAATATATATATATATATATATATATATATATATATATACATAAGAAATCGTCCATTTTTTTTTTAATCTTCCACATGCCTAGCCTGTCTATAAATGGGAAATCGTTCATGCTCAACGTCATTAAAAAGAAAAAGCTTACAGGATCAATTCCAACCCTGCAACCAGGATTAAGCACTTCATTAAGCCATTCACTAATAGTGGGAACACCCGGATTCCCAGACCTCATCAGTGTCCAATTTGAATTTAAATGCTGCTCAGCCTACTCATATATATATATAATAATATAAAGAAGAAGAAAAAACATAATACACAACATCAAATGTGTGGAAAACTCATGAAACTACAGACACAAAGACGATCACGAAACCTGGAGGAAATAGCGCCCATCGGTCCAAAGAGCTGCTTTATCTTTAGTGACAACAGCAGTACCAGCGCTACCCGTGAAACCACTAATGTACGCCCTTCTCTGGTAACACTCGGCAATGAACTCGCTCTAGATGATACCACCAAGAACAAACACAAACAAACAATTACCTCGGATGTAATGAAAACAAGGGTGATTCAAATTCGTTTTTTCAATTGTACAGACGTGATGAGCATCCTCGGATGGAATGATATACGCATCGATTCCGATTCCAGGCCTGGCGAAGAGCTCGCGGAGAGCGAGGAGCTTCTCGTCCGGCGCCGGATAGTTCCCATGCTTCCGAAGCTCGGAGGACGGCTTGGCCGTGATAGAGCCGAAGGAGCACCGCACGAACCAGTCGGAGGGCCTCGGGAGCGGGAGCCGGCGGCGGGTGGCGGGCGAGCGATCAGAGTGGAAGAGGAGAGGGAGAGACGCGGAGAAGAGAGGGGCGGCGGCGCGAGAGCGGTGAGGCGAGTAATAGAGGTTGATTGCTCGCGCTAACGGCGAAGAGAAACCGCCGGCGAAGACCATCGCCACCGCCGACGACTCCACGGAGCGTGGGGGTGGATGGAGAAGCGGCGATCAGATAAGCTCCGAGTTGGCAGGAAGTCGTGTCTTGTTCGGTCTTTTGTCATTGGACGAGGGTTGTTGTGTGGTCTACTGGCACCCATAAATTCATCAGACTTTGTGGAATCAAATGATTGGATTTACATAATCTTTGCTTAGATTTTGCTCTTACAAACAAAATGCAAGACTTGTTCAATATTTGTTTTCAATCAACCAACCTGACCATATACAGTTTATACAAATACCAACCAGATATTCTCTTCTATAGCTCACAATTCACGTAATAGTACAATTTGGACCGGTGAATTTTAATATAAATTAAATTTGCAAGTATAACACAACGATAAATAAGGATAACATCTGACGGCTTAAAAATAGCAAGATATTGTGTTTATACGAGCTAAATTTAACTTTTGCATGAATAACATATCTATTATCCATAATATATATATATATATATATAGACATGCTGTGCTGCGCTGCCATGTTTTGGCAGCGCAGGGACGTTTTGTTTTAGGGCCGTTGGATCGAAATCCAACGGCCCAAACATAACATACTGTTTCCCCACTCACCTGTTTCTCTTCCGGATTCCACCCCTTGTCGGATTCCGTCGTGTCCTGCCGGACCGCCACCCCGGCCGACTCGACGCCACCCCCCTGCCTCTCGCCCCGTCGCCGCCCTGCCGGGGGCGGCGACGTATCCGCCGGGCGACGGGGCGGCGGACCTAGCCGCCCCAGGCCCCCGCCGGCCCGCCGCCCCGCCGCCGGGCGACACCACGGCCGCTCGTCCCCCGCCCGCCACCCCGCCGCGCGACGCCCCCGCCCGCCACCCCCGCCGCGCGACGCCCCGCCTGCCACCCCGTCCCCTGCCCGCCACCCCGCCGCGCCCTCGGCCCCGCCGCCACCCCTGCCCCGCCCCTTCGGCCCCCGCCGCCACCCCGCCGCGCCCTCGGCCCTCGCCCGCCACCCCGCCGCGCCCTCGGCTCTCCGCCCGCCACCCAGCCGTGCCGCGCCCGCGCCCCTGTCCCCTCGTCGCCGGCGCCCCCGGCCGTCGCCGGCGCTCGGGCAGCCTCTCCGCCTCCGCCGTCGGCCGCGGCGGCGGGCGGCGCCGGCGCCGCCCCCCCCTTTTTTCTTAGACGGCGTTGATGCTAATCCAACGGCCAAGATCATACGAGCACAGCCAAGATGGCGTGCGCATACGAGATTTATTCCTATATATATATATATGTATTACAAAAGTAAAGATGTTAGCACCGAGTCGAATCAGACCGATTCCGACCGCTTCAAGATGCGGACATGATTGTTTGGCCGTGTCCGAGGAGGTGCGTATATGTAATTGATCAACGAAGGCGCTTCTTCGAGCTCTAGTCATGGCGGCCGCCAAGGGAAAGGGTGCGGCGGAGGACAAGCTCCTTTCATCGCCCA
Source organism: Piper betle (assembly GCA_033002965.1). NCBI lineage: Eukaryota > Viridiplantae > Streptophyta > Magnoliopsida > Piperales > Piperaceae > Piper > Piper betle. The sequence continues at coordinate 12,054 of JAURVB010000132.1, read as the reverse complement.
CAATTTCCTCCTCCAACAACCCTTTCATATTCTGGTTCTACTTCACTGCCTCCGTCGCACTCATCACTACCCTCTTCATCCCGATCTCCCCACTCTTCTTCCTCCTCCGCCGACGAAGAGCGCTCATGGTTCCTCGGCCTCCCGGACGATCTCCGCCACCACTACTCCTCGGGCAGAACCGTTAAGGTTGAGGTCGGAACCAGGCGCTCCCCCGCCGAGGTCTTCGCCGTCGAGTACGGCCCCCGAGACGGGTCGGAGACGGTGGTTCTCATTCACGGCTTCGGAAGCAGCTCCTTCTCCTTCCGTCGCCTCCTCCCGGCGCTGGCGGCCAAGGGTCTCCGCGCGGTGGCGATCGACCTCCCCGGATCTGGGTTTTCGGACAAGTACGTGGACGTTGAAGAAGAAGTCGAGAACCCCGGCGGGATTTTGGGGGTTTACTACGACATCAAAGAGAAGGGCTTGTTTTGGGGGTTCGATCAGCTCATTGAAACGGGACAGATTCCCTTCAATGGTGAAGAAGCCATTCAAGTTCATAAGAGGAAGGTTCGGAAGTCGATAGTGGGTGATGAGGCGGAGCTCGGCCGGGTGATCCGGCAGGTGGTGGACTCTCTCCGTCTGGCGCCGGTGCATTTGGTGTTGCACGATACTGGGGTTGTTCCGGGGGCGGTGTGGGCTGCCGCGGAGGATCGGGGTGAGGCTGTGAGGAGCGTGACGGTGGTTGACGGGGCGGCGGCGCCGGCTCTGCCAATGTGGGCGGTGGAGGTGCCGGTGGTGAGGGAGATGGTGCTGGGCGTGCCCATCTTCTACTTTGGGCTGTTGAGGTGGTGCTGCTCCCGGTCCATTGACAGGGTGGCGGCGGAGGCGCATCGGGTGCTTTTGAAAGGGAAAGGTGGCCGGAGTGCGGCGGTTGCGGTGGGTAGGAGTGTAAATGCTAGCTTTGAGTTGCGGGAGTGGGCTCGATCGGAGAAGGTGAGGAATCTGCCTGTTCAGGTGCTATGGTCGCGGAGCTGGTCGAGGGAGTGGAGTGAGGAAGGACGAAGAGTAGCTTCAGAGGTCCAACAGGCAAAATTTGTGGAGCATTCTGGTGGGAGGTGGTGTCAAGTAAGAAAGCATTTCTCGTCCATTATATTTATTATTTGGATTATGGTTTATCCTCTTATCGATCGTAATGAAAAAACCATGGTTTAAAATTTGTTGCAAACAATGATTGGTTTCGGGGTAAATTTGCCTCAGTGAAGCATAGAAGATAGATCTTAGCCAAGGAATTTGGTTAGCGTTCCATGGTCTAACTAACAAGAAATGAGAATAGAACATGAATCAGTTGCATAAAACGACTAATCCTTCAAAATTCTTCACACTTGCCACTCTATTACTATCTTCCACGGCATCTGAGTGCGCCTTGTCAGTTCTGAGTGGATACTGCTGCCATCAAAGTTAGGCATAACTGTTGATCTTCCTCTGTCACACCAATGCCAAGCTGAAATTGCTGTTCCTGCTTCTTATGCTTTATGATGTTGAAGACTGTTGGTAATTTGATTAGTTTTGCCATGTGGCTGATTGATGACATCCTTACTGACCTATTTAGCTGACCAGGATTCCTTTTTTCGTACTGCCTTTCTTCGGTTTGGCTGATATATATTTCACTTTATTTTCACTTGAACAGTCTAGGATGAAAGTGTGCATCAATTCTATCATTTATAAAATGTTTTGGCCCTGCCTTAGTTTCCTTTCAACCGTTCTATCCATGAGAGATTTGTACCTTCATTTAATGCCCGATCTCTTTTTCCTTATGAAACCATGATTATAGCTTCCGCTGGAAGCTCCAAACAATGACGGGAGGTGCATACTATCAAGTTCATTACTGCGAAAGTGCCCTAGTCTCCTTGTAGAACTTGTATTCTACAGTGGAGGTCTACTCTGTGGCACACACATATTTTGACTTCTATATCGAGCCGTGGTACTGTTTGGGGTTTATAAAGTATGGATTGGCAATTGTTGTCAGGGACTGGTGTATACGATTAGAAACTAGGCCACAAAAATGGATGAGAGATATTTTGGGATACCTTGTTAAACGATGAAATGATTAAGTGAATGAAAATGGTTTTGGCTTCTGATTGTGTAGATAACCTTCTGCTTCCATTGCTTGCTATTTTTGCCGTGAATGTCATTGGCGATTTTTGTGAAAAAACCAGCTCCTGTTAAGAAGATTGTTGGCTAATGATGAAGCTGATCGAAAAAATCTAATTTTGTCTTTTCTTATCTCATTTTTTTTCAGGAAGATGCAGTGGAAGAATTGTCGGAGCAAATTGCAGAATTTGTGCATTCGCTTCCAAAATCTGTTAGACCGCAGGAAGAGGAGCCAGTCCCAGAGCATGTGAAGAAACTGTTGGAAGAAGCAAGCAGTGGTGATGACAACCATCATCACTCTCACCACCACTTCCCTCGGCAGCATGGTGTTGGCCACGATCACCATGATCAAACCCATGGAACTGGATACATGGATGCCTATGGCCTTGGTCATGGATGGGGAGCTCAGTAACTCAGCTTGTCCCCCCAACTTGAGACAATCTGGTGGCATTGATGCCTGACCATTTGATCTAACGTTTTTTCCCCTTATGTAAGTGTTATATTTTTGCATCCTTACCGGAGATCGAAGCTGGAAGTTTGGAAAACCCTGTATTGTTCGTTTCTAGCTTAATACCGTGTGGAGATAGAAGTTTTGGAAGCTCGGTAAAACCTCTATTGTTGTTTCTAACTTAATACTGTGTGTATCTCACTGTGTCATCTCCTATTGCTTCTGGTTGTATTTTTCCGTGTGGAATGTGCTTTAATTTGATCATTTCGGTTATGATAATTTGTTGCCCGAAAAAAAGTCGTCATTCTTCAACAACAAAAAAAATCGTAATTTTATACCTCTTTTTTTTCTATCTTTTTTAGAGACAAGTCGAGTATATATATTTGGCTCAAACCTGGTTGGATGGGAGACCATGGGCCCCCAGTTCAACATCTGCGATCATCGAGTGAGAGTCGCTGTAAGCACCAGCAACACTCGCAATAAATTGCAACCATTACTGACCAAAATCCAAATTAGTGACATCGCTAAGTACGATTACCATTATAATCACCTCTATTTGTGGCTACGAGGGGAATGGAGTATGGACAGCGTCATCCGTCTACGTATGGGCTGCTGCGGCGACGAAGACGATGATCTCCTCCTCCCACCACCGACCGCTGCCGACGACGACCCCAACCCCGAAAGTTTTGTCGCCGATGAACTGCAACTTCTTTGCGTTGGCCTCGCTGGACATCGTTCTGTCATCTTCGAGCGCCTGCCGCACCCAGACCTCGCCAGTGCGGCCTGCGCTTGCCGACTCTGGAGTTCCGTCGCCGGCGACCGGAAGATGGGTACCCGGGCGTTTGGATCGCCTTGGAAGCTCAAGCGGGTGGTGGGGGATCTGGTTCTGGCGGGATTTGGTGAAGTTCGCCATCTCCCATCGCCACCTCGGCGGGGACACCGAAGCCGGCCTCGCCGTCAGGTACTCCGTCCAGGTAATTTTCCGGCGATTTGGTTTATTAAAAATTGTTTTTGCTCCTTCAGATTTGAGATTTGGGTTTCATATGTGGATTGGTAAAAATGTTGAATTAGAAGTTTATTTGAAATGATGAACTGAGCTCGCAATGATGAAATTATGAGGATAAATTCATAAATTTGGAGTCTTTTTAGTTTTTGTTAACTGAAAGGAACAAATTTGGCACGACTTTGGTCCCTTGAGAAGGGAGCTTGAAGCTAAGAGATGATTAATGATAAAAGGCTTTTATTACTTCACTGTTCATTGAAATTGTAAAAAAGCGGTTCGTGCTTAGACAGTTAGTTAGTTTTTTTAGCTCGTTTTGTCTTTTGGTTATTTAATATTAGCTTGAGTTAGGCTCCTTTGATGCATCTTAGATATCCCAGGATAACTGGAAAAGATCTTGATTAGCTCAAGAGTCCTCTTTTTATCTTGTTCACTTCTTCATCCTGGTGTTTGTGTTTAGATATGGAGTCTTGGATATATGAAATAGTCAAGTATGATAGAGTCGTTGTATTACATATTTGCCGTTTCCCTATTTCTTTGGTGACTTTCTGATCCTTTATTCCGTGTTTGGTTTCAAATCTGTGTTTTTTATAGCAGGTAGAGCAATGTTTCTATCAAGTTTGATGACTCTTGCTTAATTCTTTTTCTATGAAGAGGCATATTGACTCAATTTCGTATTGCTCTCGACTGTCGGCTGCTATTAATTAAGTACACAACAGTTTGATCACACGATAGCTTCCATTGGGAACGTGTCCTGTATCGCATTCTCGTAAGTCGTAACATCTCACCAGTATCATGCTGTGCTTGCATGCGATGGACATAAAACGTTCAAATCAATATGATGAGTGTCCATGGCATATATTCAAAGAGATAGGCTTTTAATTCCGATGATAAGGAAGTTCTTCATTACTTGTTACACAGAAATGGATATGTATGCGAAGAGAGAGGTGGTTTAGATGGTGTGACCCCGGGCTGCCACGTTGGAATTCGTAGAGGTTACACCTTGACCAGAGAGGCGCTGGTCAGTGGAACTTCTGATTTGTTAAAAACATGCAAATACTATTGTAAAGCCCGTTAATCTGAGTCAGAAATTTATATTAGCTAACCAATTAGTTCAATTGTTAGTTTGATTCGAGTCAATTTAATGACTTGTGTGTTGAGTCAAAGTCAATCGTACGTTATGAGCGATGAGGGTCAAATATATTCTAGTATATGATGATATTATTAGAAATATAATGAGAAATGATTTATCAAAGTATACAATAATATGCGGTTGTTTTTATGCATTTAATCATAGAATTATTTTTAAGCTGAATAATACATTAGGATGCGTTATGGAGAAGTTTGTATGGGTTATTAGTTATAAAATATGTAATTTTGATATCATGGTGTGTATTATATTTTATGATAATTTTTTCTATTTTTGATTTTTAAAAAATTATTACAAGTTAGTTATTATTTTTGACTCGAGTTGGAGTTTGAGTCAACTTTTATTTACTAAGTTGCCACCCAACCTTCATCACGACCCTTTCTTCCCTAAACCCTGACGCACCCTGTCCTCACCGTTGATTCCCATTTCAGTTGCCGCATTGCCGCCGATTGATGCTGCTAACCATTGTCGGGCTGTCATTGAGCTTTCCCCTACTCATCGGCCATTGTCCGACCTCCACGATGCTCCGTGTCCTGGCGCCGATTCACCACCGTCTGTGCCACTCAGTCGTTGTCATGCCACCAATGCCCTCCCCTTTGATCCCTGACCTTTCCCCATACTGAGGGCTGCCACCATGGTCAGCCAAGGGCTAATCGGACCAAGTCGACTGACCCCTAGCAGATTAACACTGCCACTAGCGATCATCGCCACCACTGTCGTCCTCACTACCACCATCATTGGGTTCGAGGTTGTCGAGCTAGTGCTGACTTATAGTCGCGATTGCCTCATCAGAAAACTGCTAGAAAATGTTGGAAACTTCCAAAAAATTGTTGAAAACAACCAAAAATTAGATTCACTAAAATTTGTCGGATATTCTGTTGAATTCATTAAGTCAAACCCGATCAAACTTCGGATATAGTCGGGTGCCGAATTCAAGTCTTGAACTGTGCAACAAACCCTAGTTGTCACTGATTGCTGACAATGCAATGTATAATTAAATCGGATATATAACACCTCGATTTTGGTTTACCTAAAGATCATATCGAAAGTGTTGTAATCAAGTCGAGTTATGTCTAAAGCAGCTAGTATATAAGACTCGACTAATAATATAGATCTAAGTACCCTGCTTGGCATCATGAGAATGGAAGACATTGCTAAATACATATAAAAAATATATCAAATATAAATAAAAATGTAAAAGAAAATATTTGCGTTAAGCTTAAGTATGTGTAGCATTTATTTGTCCTCTCACTAAAGCTGACTCTAAATCACAAAACATACATATATAATAAGGAAAATATCAGTAACTAGTGTTACTAGTCCAAAAATAACTAATAGTCAAACCGGATAGGAGAGTTGGCCCTCATGTTAAATAAAAATATTTATATACTCCTTTACAGAATCTTTTATAAGGGCATTAATTAGGAGTCGTCGACCTCGTCTGACAGTGTCCCCTTTCTTACTCATCTCATGATTTGTCAACTTTAAAAGCTATTTCTTACGCTAGGAACATCAATTGCTTTTCTTTCAGCCCTACATCCTTTGTATCACTCTTGACCCTGAGTACAGAGGTCAAGTACTCTCAAACATGTGTTTTTAATACCTTTTGAAACAAGTCTAGACATGTATTGCATTGAAGTACCCGTAAACTTTCACACTTCTCTGGGTTTGAGGAATTCAAAGGTGGAGTTGTCATGATCCTTTGGGAATGGAACAGACGCTCACCAAATCTAGAGCCAACTTTAACTAACACACACAAAAGTTGAAAAAATTATATATAAACCTAGGAAGAGATTTATATAATAGGCCCAAAGACAAGTTGTGATGGATCTTGTTTTCAAAATTAGACTTAAGAGGTCTTATACTCAAGGGTTATTAATTACAAAGTTAAAATATGTCTAAATGACCTATGTTAAGTGAGGTCCGATAAAACATCCACTTAACATGTCCTGCAATCTAAAAATCAAATAAACAATAGAGTATAACGATAAAAAGTGAGAAGAGTTCTAACAGACTTGTGGTTCAAGTTCCAAGTATGACATCTCCTCTACAACGAGCTCAATCTCGAAAACTTACGTCAAAAACCACTATTAAGTAAAATACTGACATTTTTGTATAATGCCTGCTTGTGGTGTGTGCTCACATCATAAGTATATCCTAATAAGAAAGGCAATACTAAGTAAATCTATAATTAAACATACAACATGTAAATCGAAACATAATAAAGAAAATAACTAATAACAAACAATAAATAAATAAATACATACAGTTATGAATAAATAGATAAATAATAAATACATAAAAATAATCAATACTCTAATTATAAAATAATAATATCATATGTTATATAAATACACAACTAAGTACGAATAAATATCACATATATTCATGTTAGTAAACATATAAATAAATAAATAAATATAAAATTATTCAATAAATTAATAAATAAATAATTAGTTAATATTAGTTAATCATGAATAATAATAATATCATAGTTATCTAATACAGAATACATAATTAAATACAAATAAATAATAATATACATGCAATGAACAAATAGTTAAATAAATAAAATTTAGTAAATATGAATAAGATTAATATTAATAAGTAAATACATCAATAATAATAATAAACACTCAAATAAGCAATCATCATATACAATAAGTATATAAATAAAAGAAATAAATAAATAAATAAAACTCATAACATCAAAATATAGTAAATAATGTGAATATGCATTTAAACTAATGTAGGGGTTCTCAAATTACCAAAAACGGTTAAAATTAGGCTAAAAATGGCAAACCAAGTAAACCCAAGCGAGTCGAGCAACAGTGCTGGCCAGGTAGTTGGATGCGGACACAGGCTTGCGCATGATCCATGGACATGAACGGGTGAGCAGGACTCCAGGTAAACGACGCGAATGCGTGCATACGGGTCTGACGGGATGGTCGATGCCTGCCGTTGAAAAATGCCGACGGTGGCGCGGTTGGGGTTGTTGCTGGTCGAGATCGACAACCCTAACAATAAGGATCATGGTGGTGGTGGTGATCTGTGGAGCTGGCTGCTGGCTAGTTGAAAAATAGCTAAAAAGGGCAAAATTGTCATCAGGTGCAGTGGTCTCGCCGACAGCGATCCAAGCTATGGCAATGATCATGGGTGGTCTCAAAATGAAGGTCTCGATGAAGGTAATATGTTTGGGTGATCGGATCAGTCGGAGGTGGCTCACCGGCACTGAAAATGGCTCGGGCGGGTGGCAACAACAGTGGACACCGATTGCAAAAACATCATCACTAGTGGCAATTGCGGCATTGCCGTTGGTCGTGAGTGATATAGATAGATAGTCGGGTGCAAGGCGGTCCTGGAGTGCTAGTCTGGTGCCCGGCGGCGAGCCGAAGTGGCAGTGGCACTAGGGTGTAAACTCCAAAAATCATGAGAAATTTTGAAAAATAATTGGGTGATGCTAGGGTTGACATGGGCAGATGTGATCTTGCCACATGGCACGATCTAAATGTTCGACAACTCAATGGCCTAGTGGTATAGTGGATCGAGACCGTTCAAAGTCAAAATTGATTTAAGTCATAAATTTGACTCTATAGGTAGGAATTGAGGCAAGAAAGTTAAATGGGCCTCGAATCTTCAACTTAATCGGGTGAGAATTTACACCTCAATCAAGCTAGGTCCACAAGGGCACAATCTAGTGATCCAAAATCCCTATGATGCATGCAAATGAGATACCTTAAAAATCCTAAATGGATATTATATGTTTGAACGGCCTAGATTTAGGCCTAAAAACCCTGGCTAACTCATAAATATCATATATATACCTTGTATATACACTGATAACTCATGTTCTGTTATAACTTAATTCAAGTTATCATCTGTATGTCGGGTATATTCAGCTACCATAACATGCTCATACAACTATCTAGGCTCCACGCTCATGATATGAAAACTACTCTGGCTCGACCTCTGTAAAACCCACGATTCGAGTTAGGGTTTTATATTCAGAACCGGTCGGTTCGACCGTTATTTTCGAGTCGAGTCAGTTTCAGAACACGTGTACTGAGCCGACGTCAGTCTCGTGTATGAGCCATGAGGGTCATGTGTACCCAAGTATATGATGATAACGTCATGAACATAGCAGAAAAGAATGAGTTATCAGAATATATGAGAGTATGCAGTTCATTTTTTTTATTATGATATATAATGAATCGGAGAATTTGTTTTAGGCCATTTACTGCGTTAGGACGCGTTACGGGCATTTTGGGTGGGCCGCCACGGCCGACGCCGCCTGGCCGCCGATCGACGCCGCCCAGCCCTGCCACGGCGTCGCCCTGCCGCCCCGACCAGGCCCGGCCACGAGCTGGCCGCCGCGACGCGAGGAATCACCGCGGTGACGCAGCGCTTGCGTCCGCCGCCGACCGTCGCCACCACGATCAGGTGGTCGGCTCGACGTCCTTGACCCTCCAGCTACCTTCCCCGACCGGAGCAGAGGCCATCGCCGCCCTGGCCGGCCGGATCTAGCCACCCATCGCCGCCGGCTCTGTTTTGCCATTTTCCGGTGAGCAGCCGCCTCCATCAACCTCGTCGACCTCGTAGATGAGTCGGGCTCGCCGAGCCGGTTCCAAGGGTACCCAACACGACCACTTTCTGGCCAGTAGACGCCACCGGCGACGGTTGCCGAAAATCGCCGGAAGCTGCCGAAAACCGCTGAAAACCGTCGGAAAATCGAAATTTCTGGAATTCGCCAGAATTCACCGGATCTTCTGTGGGGCTCACCCAGTCAAGCCCGTTCGAGCTTCAGACGCCGATGAGCGCCGAATTTGAGCTCCGAGACACGCGACAGAACCCTAGCTGTCGCCGATTGCCGACTACGTGAGGTATAATTACCTCCGATTGAGTTATTTAAAATTGATTATGATTGTTAGTATAACATGCTAGAATTGAATAATTGTCATGATAAATGTATGAGTATGAGTGTAGTGATGATTGCATGATGCAATTAATTGAGAATGAATAGTGAGTGATCTAATGAGGTAGATTGAGTTGAGCATGTTAATCGAGTAATGTAACTTAGGAAAAATACAATAAAATTGGTAGGAATAGGATGAGTAGAATTATTTTCATATTTATGATTATTGATTGTGATTGATGCTTATTGAGTTTGATGCATCATTTAGTTAGCGGGCGTTAGTATTTAGTTTTGATGTGTAGGTACGGAGTAGGAGCTCGCCGCCTAGGCGCGATGACACGCTTGGAGCTTCTACCAGGTCCGTTTAGGACTCGTCTGTTTTACTCTTTTCTATTGTATGTTTGTTTTAATGGTCTACAGAACGGGTTAAGTGGCGCTTTATCGGATCCCACTTAACTCGGGCCATTTAATCGAACATTTTCCGAATTAATAACCCCTTGAGGTTGATTTCGAAAATAAGATCCACCAAAAGCTGCCTTTGGGCCTATTATATAACTCCCTACCCAAGCCTCATATATATATAAATGGACTCTTGGTATTGAAGAAGAAGCAGCAGATGCCTCAGGATTCATTAGGATCTGTTGGTTCTCTGCTATTTCAGATACATCTGCAACTGAAATATCATCTTTGTTTTTATAAGCTATGATATGTCCTAAAATGTTTCTTTGTAGGGTATATCCCATGGGCTCCTTTCCATGTTCTATGTCTTGTTTGTAGTGGGCTTGAAGCTCACTATCCGTGAGTATTGGGCTGTGCCACGGTCCATGTAGACATAATCCATGTTTTGGTTATCTAAAACTGCGCTCATTTTTATCTCTAGAATAGTGTTCACCATGCCTAGGAGCGTCCAATTCAGATTTAACATTGATTCTGTTTCGTGCGTCAGAAACAGTCTCTCTAGTGTATTCAGGGAGAATCTGACATGGATCGGTGTTGTCGGGTTCTATGAACAAATGGTGTTGTGTGGGAGCACCAATCTCAGAAGGTGGTCTGAGATTGAATGTCCATTCTGTGTTTTCAAGCACAGAGTTCATTGACTGTGGTTGTAGAAAACTTGCCAGGTGAGAGGAGGTGAATCTACAATATTATTTATATTAATTTTGTATTTCGTGATTCATGTTATTAGATGTTCTCTCCATAAAAAGCAATATCAAGCTGTATATTGTTTCCCGAGAAGTTATCGTAACCTTGTGTTTTAACAAGTATCTTAATATACTCGCTAAAATCTTTTATTAACATGGAAAAGTTGGGACTTAAATAAACTATTCCCATGTTGTTGTTCATATCGCACTCTATTAGTCCGATAATGGCTTGCTTTGGGTTTGCCGATCTGTCATCGTAGAGATTAAGAAGACTCTTCCTCCATTCTGTTTTCTTGTTAATCCTCTGACACTCTATTACTATCATTCCGAGATGGATGTAATTGTGTTGTCGTTGTAACAACTGTTGTACAGAAGTTGGACTATATCGGGGTAAGTCTCCTTCTCTACCGGATGGTAAATGAAGAGCTTCTGTCCTTTGGTGTCTGAAGATAGAACTTCCGTTAAACACCTCTACCTGTTCTGTAAAGAGTTGTAGGGTTTAAATTATTTAGTTGTCTGCTAGAGAACAACTCAAGATTATTATTAACATCAATAATGTCTTCTAACTCTTGAGAAGCGGAGTTGCTGGAGGGAGCTTCCTCTTCTAATGAATCTGTCTAGCCAACTACTAGAAGGCTATGTTCTGTCCTTAAACTTCTAGTATATTTCATGTCTTGGGCTTTGATTGTTAAATCTGGGTTAATAATATCTAATTTTACAGTAGACTTTATTCTTATCCCAGTATTCGTATTTGGATTTCTCCTGGCCCCTATTATGGAGATATGTTGTAGACGTTTCAAAAAATCGTCTATGTTTTTGAGGATTCGCACATGCATACTGAAAAGGCATGTTGGGCTAATCAAGTACACATGGCTTCTTCGGCTGGGCCTGTCTCATTATCTAGGAACTGTACCAGACATTCCTCTGGGCTTTTTTCTATGATATTTATGTGACACTTACAGTCCGATATGGGCTGTATGTGGGTATATGGGTTTTCTGTTTTTCCTGAGATGCCATCTGTTTCGTCAGGAAAAAGTGGTTGGTCATTTTGTCCAACATGAATTCGGATTTTCTTTGTTGGTGTGCGCGCGTTTGTTATAGAGTCAGCACGCTGTGCCGCAACTCTGATAGTATTGTTGGGTTTGTAATATCTTCAGATATTACTGGACTTACAGTGGTGTTGTGGGCCAGGATGAAATAGTCTTGGGTAATGTAGCGAGATCTTTCATCATGAACCAAGCTAATTTTGTCCGAGGATACATGTCTATGTGTTGT
>JAURVB010000131.1:0-39407 GCA_033002965.1 Piper betle | reverse complement strand
AATGGAGGCAAAGGTGGTTGATGCAATTAAGCCTCATCCCACATCGCTCACGGCTTTATCTTTCCTCAACTATCGTGGTGGAAAGATTCCGAAATGGATGTCCACTTTGAATTTCCCAAGTCTCAAGAGGTTTGTTATGGAAGTACTCGAGGAGATAAACAGAATGACAGATGTTGAGCTTCCTTCATTGGAGTCGCTACATATTGAAAGCTGCATCAAGTTAAAAAGATGTTTCTGTGGGGTAAACCTTTGTGTGTTAGCATGTCAATGAGTCCATCTCTTGGGAATTCCAGCTCTTCACTCGCATCACCGATGATTATGAGCTTATGTTGAGTTTCAATTATGCCATGACGGGTGGCTACCCCATCCACACCTTTAATCTCATGTATGCACATACACGCGTCCACGACTTATAGTTAATAATAATTGTTATTAATTTACCCTTCAGTTATGACAAGTTCATAATGAGTTATTTTTCGTCATTGCGCCTTAACACCTTTTTATAGATGAGGGCAGGTATTTCATTTTTTAAATAATTTTAACGGTGCGGGCCCTATCAGATTAAGTTAATTCATTGACTTTGGTTGCGTGCCAGATTGAGTTAATTTATTGACTTTGATTATTGAATTATTACCAACCAAATCAATGCAAGGAAAAATTTTAATCATGCTAATAAATAATTGCACCAACAAGTAAAATAAGTAATAGTCAATTTATTTTCATTCTTTTATAATTAGCATATCAATAACAGATTAATTTAATCATTAATTTCTTCATTCCACGACTACAAACATAATACGGTTAAGTAAATCACCCATACGATTCCATAAGGCATGCATATCGGTATTCCATGCCTTATAGCACACACCAACTTCAACATGATAAGCATTTTACATGTAATAGGTCAGGCAATGACCAGTAACCCCTAAATGTGTAAATGTTAAGTGATATTTTACTTGAGCAGGAAAATCACACATCAAAGTTTGGAAATTATGTACATGAGTCAATAACTAGTTATGTTTTAACTCCTTAGCACATCATCAACATCCAATTCAATAATTTACACGATGTGGTTCCTGAACTCAAATTACGTTAGCCACATATAAGGCACATTAATTCAATACTCATCAAAATAATTCTTTATAGCGAGTTACTTAAAAAGTAATTAGTGAAACTGTAATCTTCATATTATTTACTACTGCCGGTTATTAACCAGGTAACATCTAATCATGTAACAACACAAATTATATACTTAGCTCCAAATCAATAGTAACTAGCACCAAATCAATAGTAACAAGGCCACAAAAATTTGACCAAGTATTTAGGATAGCTAACTTCAGTTTACAATTTCCTTTTTTAACTCATCATGGAAACCATCATATTAACATAGCTATTTAATTTGTCACTTGAATAATGATTATTATTATCATAAAGCATTACCTTACAATAAATTACTAATTGTTAACGTAATTAATCCAACCCATGTCAACCGAATACAAAAATAAGATCAAACTCCTAAAAATGTTATCATTCTAAGGTCTGCTCTATCCAACGATGGGTTTACATCATAACTATCTTGAATCCAGTATTTTCCCAACCAAAAAAACACAGACCTTCCCAAACTAGATCAATTCAAATATCAAGGTCTGTGTAAGGTATAAATAATTTTTTTCTCAAACACGTGCAGGCATAGGGACGAAAGAGAGCCAAGCCCAACAAAACATCAACAAAAACAAAGCGCTGCAAGCATGCACGACGTGACCTGAACGCCGACTGAAACACATGCCCAGCGTTGAGAAAGCACGGAAATAAAAGTCAAACCAAGAATAACAACTACCAATGATTCTACAAAACATAATTAATCTAAACAAAAACAAATTTCATGGAAGCATGGGAAAGAAAAATAAAAAGAAAGAAAGAAAGAACAACGTCAAGAACGCTAAACCAGAGACAAAAAAAAGAGTGGCACATAGAAATAAAAGGACCATGTTGAGTGGAAAGGGGAAGAAATGACGGACTTCCCCAGATTTTCCTCAACTCCACAGGAGACCCGGTTCAAAGAGTCACGTAGAACTCACCAATATCCACTCTAACCTAAAAGGTCATCCAAACCCAACCCTAAAGCACAGAAATGCGTTTTTAGTGTTTAGCCATCTCGCGAGCGTCATGTTGTAATGATTATTTAATGAAAATGACTAATTCATGTAGGTTGTCAATTACTAGTTTGTCATAGGTTCAATGACATGAACATCGTTGACATTGTCATAGGTTCAATGACACGAGCATCGTTGACATATGCATTTTATGACATGATATCTTATATTATTATTAGATTAACACTTGTGTAGATATAAAGCAAGGAAGATGTATGGACTATGAGGGATGAGTTAGAAGACTTGAAGATATTCATACCAAGCTAAAGGGAATTCTTCATTAGGATTGGCACCAACTACAACTATTGGAGTCTACTTATCATCGAGGAAATGAGTCTTATGAAGACTCCAAGTGAAGAAAAGGACCAAGCAACCAAATCAAATATTGTTATTGAAGATTAGTTTGAAGTGTTGAAGTGAAGAACAATTTGGTATGAGTTCGGCCAGGAGTTCAGCGACCGAAGTATGGAGGAGCTGGCAAGGAAGAAGGGTGATAAGACCTTCGGCTAGTAATCGGTCATGCATTCGGCTATCGAAGACAAAGGCATGGTGAAAGGCCGAGAAATTGCTAATTAAACATAATTAACCGAAAAGGGAAAATTATTTGATAATTTAGCTTTAAAAATAATTGATATTTGAGTTTCTTACTAGAAAAGGGAAGAAATATTTTGATATTACCTAGTGGTGGGAGAATTAAGCATAATTAAACGAAAAGAGAAAGTTATTTGATAATGACAAGATTGCCCTCTAATTAAAAAAATTAACAATGGTTGCTAATTGCCCTCTAATGAGCAGTTGGTGATCTAGTTGCCCCATTGTCGGGTGCAGCCAGATTGCCGCCCATATAGGGACGACGTCAATGACTCTTTAAAAAATATTTTACTTTTTTATTAATTATTCTTTGCTTTAAGAATAGTTTTAGTATTTTAATTAAATATTCTTTTTCTGACAATTAACTTCGATTCTCCCAACCTTGGTAATATGAAAAACCTACTTCCCTTTTCTTATAAAAACCTTTTCCAATTATCAAGATCATGGCCGACAATCTGGCCCGGAGTCAAGTCGCCATTTTCATTCCAAGCAGTTTCGTAATAAGTGATGGGTCCTCCCCAACCACCGCTCAGACCACTTTTTGTGGAGCTAATGGAAACCATTTGGCGACCATTGGGAAGCCAAAAGCTGTGTATTCCTCCACTGCTGTCATTTGGGCCGATATTACCAATCACAAGGTTTGTTTATCTCACTATATTTGTATTCTCGTTTTTTTTTTCAGAGCAAAATACTTAATTTACTTGAATTATTTGAAGTCATTGTTGTGTTTCAATCTATCATTTGCTTGGCATATGCCCTGTTTTTCAGTTTTAACCAAGAAAGAAGTTAAGTCTCCATGCTCTCACATGGGTAGACACCAATTTTTCATTTGAAAGAAAAGTGGACTTGAGTTGATCCAACATGAAAACAGGGAAATTTTGATGTTAGAGTGCCTGCATCAAATCATTTGATATTCTAATGTGTGCGTGCACTTGTTTAATCCTTTGGATACTTTTTTGATAGGCTGCTTAATTATTTATACACATGATAGGATTTACCATCTTGCTGGAGTCCATTCTCGCCTTGAATTATCCGAGCTCGATGATTCAACAATTTATCTTTTACTATTTTTGTCTTGCTTTTTTTCAACAAATTTTAGGTCTTGAATTCGCCATTTGGATTATCAAGTAATTGCCCTCGTTGAGAAGCTCATGGCGTTCCCAGTGAAGCCAGAAGCAGCTCTCGCCAGTCATTTTCGTAATATATTACAAGATATGCAGCCGATCTTCAATTCCAATGACCTGTTGAGCTTTTGGGGCATTGATCAAGAGCTGGAAACTCTGGAGAAGTTGTTACAAAGCATTCCAGATGTGCTCAATGACGCTGAGTGGAGAAGCCCAACTGAAGGAGGAGTAAATGTTTGGATGGACGATCTAAGGGAACTTCTCTACTGCATAGAGGACTTCGTGGATGACATGAACATCGAGCGTGTTCGGATTGAGAAGCAATTAGCAGCCAAGAATGACCATGAAGCAGCTAAGAAATATAGTATTTTCGACATCCAGGAATATCATACCACCCAAAAAAAACAATTTCAGAAAGCATAAAAAAAATCATTGTTAAGCTAGAGGAAGTTGAAAAAAAGCAAGGAAGCTGAACCTTAAGCCACAAACATTGGCGGGGACCCCAGTGGCAAGTTTTGCTGTCAAATATGAAGACGATACTGGTCCCTTGGTGGTTGAGTCTGAGATCTATGGTCGACAGGAGGATAAGGATCATGTAATAAAGTTGTTAATGAATCATAATGATTCAAGCAAGAACTACTCAGTGGTTTCCATAGTGGGAATGGGAGGAGTAGGGAAAACTACTCTTGCCCGTCTTGTCTTTATGGATGACAGGGTCAAAAGCCACTTTGATAAGAAAAGTTGGGCTTGTGTTTCTGATGATTTCGACTTTACCAGGGTTGTAAAAGAGCTTATTGAGTATATCAGCGAGAAAAACCTTCCAAGACGACAACTGCAGCCCTGCTTGACAGTCTCAAAGGCATGGTAAATGACAAGAAAGTTTTGTTTGTACTCGATGACATGTGGACGGTGGAAGCATGGGAGAAGCTCAAGGGGGCATTTACTCATTGTGCTGGAGGAAGCAAAATTCTTGTCACCACTCGTAATAAAAACATTGGGCATGCTATTAATGACAAGGAGATATACGAGTTGCAAACATTGGAGGACAATTATTGTTGGGTTTTGTTCAAAGAGAAGGCTTTTGGTGGAGTGGTTGACAAAAGGTTAGAAAGAATAGGAACAAAAATTGTGGAAAGATGTAAAGGAGTTCCTCTGGCTGTCAAGGTCATTGGAAGTTCCTTACGGTTTGCTCCCGAGGAAATGTGGGAAAGTACATTAAAAAATAAAATATGGGAATCAATGGATGTGGCAAAAGATGAAATCTTCCGGGTCCTGAAATTGAGTTACCATTATTTGCCTTCTTCTCTGAAACGTTGCTTCCAGTACTTCGCAGTTTTCCCTACTGATTATTGGTTTAAAAGAGATAATTTGGTTAGACTATGGATTGCGGAAGGTCTAATAGAATCTAGAGAGGGAGGAATGTTGGAAGACATTGGGTGTAGTTATTATATTGAGTTGCAAAGAAGGTGTATCATTCAAGAAGATGGCAGGATGCACGACCTCCTACATAGTCTAGCATGCTCGGTTTCAGGTAAATTTTTTCGTCGTTCAGCCGAAGGCAGCAAATCATACACGCATATGAGAAGTATCCGACATCTATTCTTGAAAGATAAAGAAGTGAACTTTGAAATGTTTGATAAAGCCACAAACCTTTGTACGCTTTTGGTGCGCAGAGAGCATTGGCTTGACGTGAATAAAATTAAATGGACACTCTTGCGTGTTTTAGATCTAAGTTGCAATCACCTTCAAGAGCTACCAAGTTCTGTGGGAAACTTAAAGCACCTTCGTTACCTCAACCTCTCATGGTGTAATCACCTTCAAAGTCTCCCGGATTCGATATGCGAGCTTCATAATTTACAAACACTTGACCTCAGGAATTGCTAATGGTATGCGGGTAGTACCCTACCAACTCACATGGGAAACCTCCAGAATTTAAGGTTTCTAAGTCTCAGGTGCATGTCAAATCTATCAGCTTTGCCCAGCTCAATTGTCAAACTATCCAATCTGTTGACGTTGGATCTCAATTGGTGTGGGAACCTTACTTGCATGCCGGATAATATAGGAGGTCTACAAAGTTTACAAAGACTCTGGCTTAAAGGTACTTCCATATTTAGCATAAATTCTAATTTCATTTGCAAACTTCAAAAATTACAATTGTTATACCTTTCAGGTTGCCATTCTATTTCACACTTGCCAAGTGAGATAGGAAACCTTCAACATCTAAGGGAGTTGCGGACTTAGCTGAGAGTTCAATATCTTGTCTACCAGAATCAATATGCAATATCCGCAACTTACGAGTATTAGATATTTCTGATTGCGGAAGTCTCAATTCATTACCACGCAACATAGGAAACCTAACATGCATTCAGGAACTCAGAAGATTCGTTGTTGGAAGAGAAGAAGGACATGGCATCGAAGTGCTCAAGGACATGAACAAGCTCAAAGGCGAACTGATTATCTCATGTCTGGCAAATCTACAAAGTGTTGAACATGCGCTGATGGCTAACTTGAAAAAAAGTACTTGATGAAATACATTTCGAGTGGAGTAGTGCCTTCCTATCTAATGAAGGTCATGAATCTCATGATAGTATTAATGATTTAGAAGATGATGATATTTCAGATGCTGTTGACAGAGATTTGGAGGCAAGGGTGCTTGATGCACTTGAGCCTCATCCCACGTCGCTCAAGTCCTTATCTTTCCTCAACTATCGTGGTGGAAGGTTTCCGAAATGGCTGTCCGCTTTGAAGTTTCCCTGTTCTCAAGAAGTTAGTTATGAAAGGACTCGATGGGATAAACAGAATGGTGGATCTGGAGCTTCCTTCACTGGAGCGGCTTGAGATTGAGAGTTGCCTCAAGTTAAAAGATGTTTCCATGGGAGTTCCAAACTTGATTAGTCTTTGTGGTGTTAGCATTGTCGAGATTTAACCACATTGTCAATCAGTCCATCTCTTGGGAATTCCAGCTCTTCTCTCGCATCATCGATATTGGACCTTCCCCAACTGAAGGAGCTTACATTTAGTGGATGCTCCAGTTTGAGGGATATTTGCATGGTGCTGGTACCTGGGTTGGAAGAATTACGGATTGAAGATTGCAAAGAGTTAAAGATGATATATGTTGATCATATGCCGAATCTACGGAAGTTTGATGCTCTGGTCATTACCTAACCTCACTCTGCTCGGGGGACTTCATCCCATGGTCGTCGTCGTCGCTCGCATCATTCAAGGAGCTGTCCATTTCATTCGGGATGTGAACATGAACTTATATCATTGTGAGGCCCTAACCTCCAAGACTTGTATGTACAGGAATGCCCAAAGTTGAAATTCAGCCCGGATGTGTTCGCTCCACTTTACGTCTCTCGTATCCATCACCTTCTCAGGCGACCAACTGGAAGCCCTAAAAGTGGCGTCTCTTCAAAACCTACCTCGTTTACGGACCATGGAAATGACGGGCATTGCAGGGGAGTTGCTTCCACTGGTGGGGGATGATGAGGCTGGTTCCACATCTAGTTCCCTTCCCTCACATTGACAAGTTTGGTGATAAAAAATTGCCCAAACCTGACCCACCTACCCAAGGCATTGCTCACCATCGCCTCCCTTCGAACTCTGGAAATCAGACGACTGCCCGGAGTTGGTGTCGTTCCCTGAGACAGGGCTTCCTCCCTTGCTTCAAGAACTTTGGGTATATTCATGCAAGAATCTCCAATACTTTCCTACAGGCCTCAATGACCACACATCCCTGCGATACATAAGTTTTGTAGATTGTGAACATGTAGAAGCCCGACCCGACGACGGACCCTCTCCCAACTTTGATCGCCTGAATGTTTTCATGTGCCCAAAACTGGAGCAGCAGATCAAACAACACAGGAAAGATTGGCTTCCTAAAACGCGTTTTCTTTGATGTACCAAAAATGTGTAGCTTTGCTTATTTTGCAATGAAGCAATGTAGTGCTAATTTGGACCGTGAATGTACGTTGTTCACTGGTAGTGATTATTTACGCGTTAGAGTTAAGACTGCTGAACTTAACTCTCCCTTTGTTTGGCAATCAGGACCTTGCAGAATCCAAAAATGTGAGCAAAAGTTAATACTTTGTGAAATGTACGCAAATAAATGAGTAAATGAATTTATAAATTCATTTACTCACATTAACTGTGAATAATTTGGTCAATAATGTTTTTCTAATGCTTATTATTGTACCGAGCAGCCAAAGACACGAACATAATGTTTTATGTTGCTCTGAGGAGATTTAGAGGCTCTTATATTGCATGAAATTACCGATATTAGCGCATGATCTTACCCAATCTTTGATTAAATTTCTTTGTCAATAATAAATTAGCCGTCAAATAAAATGAGCAAGACATATACTGTAGTGCTTTGGTTTTATGAACCCAATCCTAGACTAGCATCTAGAGTACAATCCTCATCTGGAGCCTTTTCCAATTTCACCAAGCTTACCCTTCTTACGCAGAGACAGAGCAAGTCGACAAGATCAGAGCCCATGAATATCACCATTTCTCTGTATTCAACAGTGTATTCCTCGACTACAACGGGCTCGGTCTCTTCTCCAACTTCCCACAACATCAGACGTGCTTGGCACCTTCGACATCTCATACTTCCTCCCTCTTTCAATCAGTTTTCTTTGACATCTCATACAAATCAGTGAGCCTCAACTCTCAACTACTGTACGGGGATCACGAAACTCCTCTTGAGTATGCAATCAGGAACAGGATCATGGAATTCCTTAACCTGTCCGAGAATGACTACCAAATGGTGTTCACAGCTAACAGAGCTTCGGCCTTCAAGTTGCTTGTAGAATCCTATCCTTTTCAGGCCAACAAGAGGCTTCTGACAGTGTATGATCATGAAAGTGAAGCAGTAAAAGAAATGATAGACAGCTCCAAGTTACAAGAGGCTTCCATTGGATTGTGGTAGGAATGATTTGTTTTGGTTTGGTGATTTTTCTTGTGGTTAATTACTTTGTTTTGCTTTTATTTTTTGTTTGGCAGAGTGATTTGGCGTTTGTTGATTATCATGTAGCTTGGTTATGCTATTATTGGACGGTGAAGAGGTGATTGGAGGCTTTCATTCTTTGCGTGCGATTGTTTTTTGTCTTGGTGAGCTGGATTATTGCTTGTTACTTCCATCAAATATTATTTATTATATTTAGCTTTCCCCCTCAATACAGTTGTTCATCTTTTGCTTCAATATTCAATCATTTATACCTGGTTGTTTTCGCTATCTATAGTACTTAATTATTGCAGCTTCAATTATCTTCTCATTAGTGACCAACCATTTTCTCATTTTCTTTAGTGTTGCCATCATGGCATCATCATCATCATCTCACTGTCTTTAAACTATTTCCTAGCAGAAAGGAACTAGAGATGAACCTTACATATTTGTCGATTTTACATATTCCTTCTTGATGCAGCATCCGATGTGATTCCCCGTCTTGATTACCTCTTGGATACCCACTCTCTAGAAATTTATTTTAGTTGTATTAGGAGAGAGCAAATACAGCTCGAAAGGCCTGCATTAGGTTTGTTCTTTCCTTCTACCTATCAGTGTCAAAGACTGAGTTTTAGTGATTCTCTTGGACAAAAAAAATTCTGATTTTGGTTGAATTTATTAGAGATATTACCTTTGTTATAAGATGGTTGCATTTGGGAAGAAGTTGAAGGAGAGAGCACTCCCTGAGTGGCAAAGGTATGTTTAGCTTGCATTGGAAAAATTATTTAAACCTTTTGACATGATTAAATAGAAAACTGTGTAGTCTACTAATTACTGTTATAGGCGCTAATGATTTGTACTTAAAAACGATTTGAAACTTCTATAGTGGCCATTTCTCTGTTCAAAATGATAGTTGATAGAGCAGTAGATTCTACTTTTCTGTCTAGTACAACGGTGAGAAGATTTTAGTTTGAAGTAATTGATACAGAGTTTGCAAATAATTGTATTGATGGGTGCACCCTTTAGCCCTAGGCTCATGTGTTGTTTGTTTTCCTAAATTTGTTATTTCCATATTGTCAAGGTATGTTTGTAGTATTTAGTCATATCTTATATATTTGTATCTTCGTTAATAGTGCTTTTTCGACTCATAATTTCTGCTTTGCTCATTGTGTAGTTATTATGTAGATTATAAGATGATGAAGAAAAAAATAAAGGAGTATTCTCAGCAAATTCCGCTTGATGACCAAGTTCCTTGTAATGTTCTTAAAGAGTTCTCCAGGATCTTTGACACTCAGGTAATTGCAGATTTTCTACTTGTCTAGTTGCATAGCAAAAAGACAGCTATCTGTAGAATCTTCATCTATCGCACTTTAGCCTACCCTAAACAATAGTATAATAACACTCATGAATTGTATACTTATTTCTTGTCAAAAATGTACTCAATGCATTAAAAACATAGATGTTGCCAACACAATATGCAACTCTATGAGATAATGCTGTGCTTACTTGATACTTAAAACACATTAGAAGTCTTTGACAAATATTGATTAGCTTGATTTATTCTTGAACCTTTCATAGAATAAGAAATTAAGTTCAGTTCCATCAGATAGAATTTGTGCTGTTAACCAGGCTAATAAATTTATTTTTGACTGTGAAAACTGAAAACAACTTTCAAGTTTTTTCTCGTTATTTTCTTAAGGAATTTGACAATGGATGATCTATATATTTTCGGATTGAAAAGATTGTCCTATTTATACTGGAACAGCAAGGGCTTCTTGCCAGTAGATTATAGTACCTAGGAGAAAAGACCCTCACTCTTCAGCAGCAGTCACATATCCCTAACATAAGTGAACTGCGAGAAGCTTATAGAGATGTTGGACATTATCTTTTGAAACTTTTGAAGTTTGTGGAGATCAATGCTGTTGGTAAATGAAAAATATTTAAGAAATTTGATAAACGTTGTGGCTACAGACTTACAGATTATTATGTGAGCACTCGTGCAAATCATCCTTACTTCCAGTTGCAACAAGTGTTCAAGCATGTGGTAATGGATCCCTTCATTGATTTCACACGAAATATAGATTGTTTTGCCAGGGTAAACATGGTTAATTATTGTGTCCTTTTGGTAAGTAGTTGACATATTATTCCCTTTGAAATTTATTTGCTCAGAGATGGTCTTGTCTTTGTGATTTTCAGGGCATAGGGGCTGTTTTGGGGGCATTAACTAACAATCTTGCTGATCGTCAAGATTCTCAAGGAGGCTATGTACAAATTTATGATCAACCATCATCTCTTCCATTGCAGGTTGTAAATCTATCTTGCCATGTTCAATTGATTATGTTAGTTGTTTGTCATGTTTGGAATTTGTCATTATAGTCTGTTGTTTATAATTTACACACCGTCTTCGTTTGCTTTCAGGAACCTGTTATTGACTCGATAAAGGATGCAGTGGACAGAGTAACACACTCCGACATATTTCCTCCATTTCTTGGGGCAACATGCTCTGATTATTCAAGATGATCTTCCAACTCTTGCATCGGAGCTAGTAGATGAGGAGAAACACCATTTTGCATCTTTGTTGTTAAATTTGGCGAACACATCTCTATATATGGTCAACACATATATTATGGTCCCTACAGCAGATGATTATGCTTTGAGTCTTGGAGCAGCAGCAACTGTCTGTGCTGTTATAATTGCGTCCATGGCCGTTGCTCAAGTGTTTTCATCTGTGTATTTTAGCGCTTGGTCTAATAAGTCATATTTAGGCCTCTTGTCTTCAGCCGCATTGTCCTTCTAATTGGCAACATTATGTCTGCATTGGCCTATGATGTCAATTCTATCATAATTCTTCTGCTTGGGCGCTTGCTGTGTGGGTATGTAGCTGCTACTTTTTCATTTCCAGACCAAAAAGACATTTTTTATTTCTAAATCAGATGTTAATTCTTAATCTCCTAATTCCATTGGCAAACCATCATTATATTTTTGTGACTCATTGATTTATCATGTAATTCTATCATGTTTGTTATGTTCAACCAGCAAGTAAATATTTTGTTCATCATGGACACCTGTAAAAGAGCAAGGTTTTCTGAACTATAGTCATCCTTAGAATGTCAGCAGTATTTGCTTTAGTTGGACTAACTATCAAATTTGGCTCTGAATGCAGGTTGGGTTCTGCTAGAGCAGTTAACAGACGTTATATCAGCGATTGTGTATCCCTCAAAATTCGAATGCAAGCTTCTGCTGGTTTTGTTAGTGCTTGGAATGGCATGCGGGCCTGCTCTTGCAGGCTTGCTTGATGCAGATTTCAAGATTTATAAGCTTACATTTAATGAAACCACTATGCCTGGTTGGGTGATGGCTCTTGCCTGGGTCATCTGCTTAGTCTGGTTATGGTTTTCATTTAAAGAGCCCTATCACAGGGTTGAAGAGAATGAACTTTCTCATGAAAATAAGTCTGGTAATTTCTATGAAGTGTTTTACACTCCTCTACGTAAGATTATGGTCAGTTTCGCTTTTTTCTATTTGTCTAAGAATTGCAGCTGATTGGTACCAGTATTTACCCTTTGTTTCCGTTTAACAGACTTCTCTGCAATTCGCAGCATTTCTATTATCGTCATTTCAACATCATTCCTGATAAAAATAATTGAAATCTTATTCTAACAGAAAATATCCAATATCTGAATTTTCTTTTTGATATTTTCCAGATCATGATCTGCTCGGCAAGGACCATGATTAGTAATTTAGCTGATTTAGTCTTCCCTGAGCTTTTTTGTTTCTTAGCAAGACTGGACGATGGTAAATTGGAGAAAGGTCTTGGCCAACCTCTATTGAAAGATTCAACAGAAGCGCAAGAAGATACAGGAGATCATGATTGTGAAGGGAGTGAAATAAGTCTTGAAGAATCACAACCTGCTACTTCAATTGCATCGGCATATAGATTGCTAACTCCATCTGTGAAGGTAATCAATAATGGCATCAAAATTCCAGTTGTTTCAATACTTGTTTAACTATTATCACCTTTCTGTTATGGACTGCAAATTTTGAGTCATATATATATATATATATGTACAAGTTTCTGTAGCTGGTAAATGGTAGTGATATTTCCTCTCTTTTTTCTTTTCTTTCTTTCTTTCTTTCTTTCTTTCTTTCTTTCTTTCTTTTTTTCTTTTTTTTACTTATAATCGGAAAAGTTTAACGGTTTATACCCCTGGAAATAACATGTTCAATTACTAATCTATTTCATACTGAAGTATGCAATGGAGGTTTTCCTATCTGAATCAAGTGTCATCACTGCTTATTACTTCAGATGGTCAACGAGTAGCGTCGCAATATTTCTTGCCTGCCTTGGTTTAACAGTCCTTCCTGTAAATGTCATTGTTGGAACGTATATAAGCAACTTGTTTGAAGAAAGGTATATCATTCTTGCAAAAGCTAATATTGTCCATATATTTCTTTTACACATTTCACATAAACTAAATTTGTTTTTGCTGCACTTGAACTTAAAGTTTAATAATGGCTTTGGAATTAGACCTGTTCTCTTTGGTGAATAACAAAATCATCATCATGCAGACAAATATTACTGGCTTCAGATATAATGGTCTGCATTGGTGTGCTCACAAGGTTTGACATTGTCAGCACTTATTCTTCCACGCAGTACATTTGTTCAGCACTTGTCACATTTGTCTCTGCAGAAGTTCTTGAAGGTGAATTTACCTTAAGCATATCAGAACTTAAATATGACATGAACTTGTAGACTCGTTACATATCCAAATGCTTCTTTCACCAGCAATCAAGTTAACCTACAACACTTTTTTTGCCTCAATAATGATTTGTACCACAAACTATTTCCTCTGATACCTAATAGAGTTCAAAGTTGTTGGCAAAGTGAATCATTAATACTTGAGTCGAGTATGTAGATAATTTTTTTCTGATTCTCAATTATCTTTGGCATGAAATGTTGCAGGTGTAAATCTGTCACTCCTTTCTCAGGTCATGTCCTCCAACTAGCTGGAACATACAATGGTGGATCATTGACTGAGCTGGAACACTACCAGGGTTCTTCCAATGGAATGATCACATTGCGGTACCTGGGATAAACATCTATTGAATATCACTTTTACCTTCTTCTAATTTGTGAGTATCCATTGGAGCCACCTTCTATACATATAATCCCTTTTTGATTGATTTGTATCTTACGCTCAAAATTTATAGAATGTAACAAATCCTAATCAAATGATTAGTGTAAAAGCTTAAATTGTAATTGCTGTTTATTTATGGTGCTTAATCAATTAGGCACGTCATATGTGCTCTTCAATTCAACTCAACAGTTGAACTCGAATTTGAAGCAAGAGCTTTCTTTTTATTTAAAAAAACCATATTTAATTTTTAATCTCGAGAGTACCGTACCCTTATCATGTTTCATGTTAGTATTTAATCATGGATATATCGAGTTTGAAACCGTAAGTTTTTTGTAGGCTATTGTATCAAAGTTTTATTAGATGCCACATTTGTAATGACCCAGCTTAAAATGTAACGTAAGAAACCTAAGTCATCTCTTATAATTTATTTTCACTTATAAAATAGGTCTTACCCTAATAAATATTAGATGTTGGACTAAATTTAGGGGTATCACAACTGTAGATTAATTTTTCATTCATTTATATCATATTCCAAATTATACAATTTTTAGAAAAACTTTAAATAGGAAATGAAACCAAAGTAAACTTCAATCCAAATAAAACAGTCATTGATATCAAATTCATTTTAAGGAAAAAAAATCTCATCGTCAAAAAAGAAAAAAATCTAAACACAGCCAAAATTTTGCAACAAGCACACAAATCCCAGATTCATACATGGGCCTAAATAAAGGCCCATAGCTCAAAAGCCCAATACGCCCCTCTCACCACCTTCTTCCCCCACCCCACCAGGAAGCCAACCGCTCCCAACATTCCTCGCCCAACTCTACCATAAAGGTGCAATCTTTGCCGGCGGCGATGGCGGAGGTGGCGGAGGAGGTATTGGAGGGGACGGTGCAGAACATCCTGGATCAGGAGACGTTGAAGTGGGTGTTCGTCGGGGGGAAGGGCGGGGTGGGGAAGACGACGTGCAGCTCCGTGCTGGCCACGCTGCTGGCGCGGGCGCGGCCGTCGGTGCTGATCATATCCACCGATCCGGCCCACAATCTGAGTGACGCTTTCCAGCAGCGGTTCACCAAGTCGCCGACTTTGGTGAATGGCTTCTCCAATCTCTACGCCATGGTGATCCTCTCGCGGCCAAATATATCGCTTCATTTAATTTTTTTCCCGATTGTTGTTTTGTGTTGTAGTTGTGGAAACTGGTTATCTTGAGTTTCTTACCTGGGAAAGTAGGGATTTTGATTTGGTAATGTTAGGTGATTGGTGGGTTGGATGATACAATGTAAAAGATAACTGGTGTTAATTGTGTTCTGATATACTGGCCTTTGTTTTAATGAAATTGCAAGATAATTGAAATTAGTTGTCACTATATTTGGTTGATGCATTGAGTAAGCAGCTCGAATAGATTTGGTGAATTCACTAAATGAATAGGTATCACTGTCTATTTTTATTGATTTACTACTCGAGTTAACTATCACTGTCTGCTTTGGTTCATTCGCTGCTTGAATAAGTATCACTGACTCATTTGGTTGATTCGCTACTCGAGTAAGTACCATTGGTTGATTCAGTTGATTTCCTGCTGAATAAGTTCGCTCCATGATTTAGTCGATGCACAACTCAAATAAACAGCACTGATTGATTTGGTTGGTGCGCTAGACTATTAGTTGAACTGGTGTTATGAATGGGACATTTGTGTTTTATTTATTGAAAATTCAGTTGGCACATGTTTTTAAGCATTGCCATTGGTGGTAATTTTTGTAGGAAGTGGACCCTACAGTGGAAAATGATGAGCTGCCAAATGTGGAAGGGATGGACAACTTTATTTCGGAGCTAGCTAATGCAATTCCCGGGATTGATGAGGCTATGAGTTTTGCGGAGATGCTGAAGTGAGTTTTAGTCACTGAGTTCAGAACTGATCAGATGTTAATTCATGAATGCAATTTTTTTTGTTCATTTATTTGTCAAATTCTATCTGATTATATATAAGGAAGTGTTACGCAATAGAAATTTTTATTCTGTTGTATGTATGTGTGTCTTTTCTCTTTATAAATTCCGGAGTAACGTAGCTATCTTATAAAGACATTAGGTAATAAAACCGAAACCATTATTCCTGTCGAAATATACTTTAATTTTGCTCGAAACTTTGGATGGAGTAGAAGAGTATGTTTGTGCTCTTTTTTATTTTTTATTATTTTATTTTTTGAATTCAATGTCATCATGATCAATCACCTTTGGTTGATTGATACTAATTTTGGGAGTCACTTTGTACAGACTGGTGCAAACTATGGATTACTCAGTTATAGTGTTTGATACTGCTCCAACTGGCCATACACTCCGACTGTTGCAATTCCCTGCTACTTTAGAGAAAGGTCTCGAAAAGATGATGTCCCTGAAAAGTAAATTTGGTGGTATTATTAGCCAGGTAACGTTATGTAACATTGTTTTATTGAAACACTATTCTCCATCCTGGCTGTTCTGAATGACTAATTGTGCCTCTTTAATAAATATTAAATGATTTCTTAGCCCTTTAATGAATGGGTTAGTGCGAATGGAACTACAAATACATTATTGGTACTTCTTATTATTAGCAACTCCAAGATGGCTTTGTCTTTCCCCACTCTTCCATAGTTATGAACCTTGCTTTCTTATTTTTCTCATAAATTATATCCCTGGTTCAAACTCTTAAGCTTTCTCTGCCCTTTGATTCTGTATCTGAAATGTTCCTATGTTTTCTAATCTCCAAAAAGAACATCAATGTCTATGCGTGTAATGTTGCCAAATAGCTGTTTGGTTTCATGAAAATCGTCTAGCAAAATTACCTTTGAGTTGATTGCCGAAGACCGCATGCAAAAATTTGCAACTTTGGAAAATCTATATATAAATTTCTTTGTGCATATACTAAAAATTAGTATGGGACTTTTATGAATGAAAATAAATAAAAATAAAAATCTGGGTTGCTATTTGGGAGCTGGTGAACTTTAACACAGTATCTGATTCAAGTTTTTCTTTATGTTTTATGTGGGAAAATCTTAATAAACTGTCCATGAATCTTAATATTTTTCCCATGGCTTAATTTTGGTTTTTGAACTATCTGTGATAATTATTTTATTGATCCAAGAAATGGAGGATCATATTGAAGCGAAATCAGTGCTTTGTCTTATATATTTAGAGAAGTATTATGAAGCAATGAATTTGGCAATCACCTCTCAGCAGAGTGATTAGATCAGTAGCATCTTGCATTAATATCATTGTAGCACCACCATGTGGAAAACCTTGTTCAAACAGTTTGTGAGCAGAATGTGTACCTGATAAATGCTTCATATAGATCTGCTTTTTATATCTATTAGAAGTTTTTTTCTTTGACTTGATGTTCTTAGCACAGTGGCTATTGGCTTCTCTTGGTTTACTGATTATTTGTTCAGATGGCTACTTTGAATAACTGAGCTATGATACTCAAGACTTTAATGGTTTTCATTTTTAATTAACAGTTAGTTTTCTTATTACAGATGAGTCGCCTTTTTGGTATGGGGGATGATTTTGGTGAGGACGCCATACTTGGAAGGCTCGAGGGTATGAAAGATGTAATTGAACAAGTAAATAAGCAATTTAAAGACCCGGTAGGTGCTTATATCTTGTAGCGGTTGTTGAGTGGATTGGATAGCAGACATTATTCTGTCAATATTCCTCTTCATTTGAATTGATGTTCGATTGCCTATAACTCGAATGATTCCTGACCAGGACTTGACGACATTTGTATGCGTTTGCATCCCAGAATTTCTCTCTTTATGAAACAGAGAGGTTGGTGCAAGAGCTCTCGAGGTTTGAGATCGACACACACAATATAATAATAAATCAAGTGATTTATGATGAAGAAGGTTGGTTTACATGTTCCTTGTTTCCTCCACACTCAGTTTATTCTTTTGTATGGTCGGAGCTCTTCCTCCTTTATGTATAATGAGATGTTAACAGTTTTTTGTTTGCATACCTAGATGTTGAGTCTAAGCTGCTTAAGGCAAGAATGAAAATGCAGCAAAAATACTTGAATCAATTTTATATGTTGTATGATGACTTCCACATTACCAAGCTGCCTTTGCTTCCAGAAGAGGTTACATTTCTACCTTTGATTTAGTTTCATGGAAGGAGGTTATTTGATCACTGCTGACGAAATTGTCTTTAATAGGTGTGTGGCATTGCAGCTCTGCAAGGTTTTTCTCGAAACTTTGTATCCCCCTACAATCCTTCTAACGAGGATACTATACAGAAGTTGGAGAATAGGGTGTCGGCATTGAGATTGCAGCTTAAAGATGCAGAAGAAGAGTTAGAGAGATTGAGAAAAGGAAAGCAGGCGGCATAACTTCTGTCTCAGCCCCAAAGACAGTAGAATACACGATTTTTTGTTGGTAATGCCATGCCGTAGTTAAGCTTTAGCATGTCAGGTTCCATTGGAGTTATGTGCTCTCCGCTTGCTTAGAACACAGGAAGATGGAGCCAAGATTTGTATTTTTCATGACCTCTATATCATGATGGTCTGACTTGAAATTGTGTTCATATTTTTTGCCTGATTAAATTCATCTTTTTGTTGGAGAGAGATAAAAAGTTATTGCGGTGAACTGAAAGAGGGTTTTGCATGTTGTGTGGTTTTGCTCCGGCAGGTTGTACCAATTGGAGACACGTATAAAGGGTAGAGTAATAATCTACTGAAAGGTAATTTTGAAATAACATTTATATATTATCTATTGAAAGCTAATCTCTTGAAAGGTAATCTACTTTATGGGCTATATAAGGCCTAATCAGCAAATGACGTTTCAGCACTAATTAAATATCTTCAATGGTAATTTTGAAAATTTATTAATTATTGGGTATTATTACTTATGAGTAATAATCTATTGAAATTGTGTCAAAACGTAGGAATGACACTTGATAGGGTGATTATTAGGACATCCAAAATATGAAAAATATCGAAGTCCTCATCATTGATGAATTATATGTGCTGTGTTGTGAGTCGGATTGCACTAAAACAACCGTTCTTATTATTCTAAAAAATTTGCGAACAAATGGCAGATACATGCATGGAATGTACGTGCCACTGCCAATCTAAGTGGACTTGTCTTAAGAGTCTTAACGTCAAGCAATCCAAATCTGAGCCTACTAAAGACCGATACAGTCCTCAGTAAGTTAATATTACTCAACAATTCAATATCCTTAATTAAATTTTAAATGACACAAAATATACAATAATTAATAGAGGTTTGACATCTCGCCTAAAACCTACATTATAGGCTACAATATATTAGGTAAAACTCGTGGTTTGATTAATCCTCGGACCTTTGCCTGTCCAATGCAAGTGATCAATTTCCTTTAATTTTTTCAAGGAGTGTAAGTAATCTTTTATAAAAAACAAAAACAAAATCACAATATATAAAAAAGAAGAACAAAACTTAGGGATTCCATCGGGTCTCGGGTCGGTTCCGTCCGGATTTTGCAGGACAAACCCAAACCCACGCCCGAATTTATGCACTAGGAAAAATTCTTTTATTTAGAAGTGAACCCAACCCGGACCCGGTTTGAAAAGGCCTATACCAAACCCAACCCGATAATAAACATATTACATATATTTACATAAAAATTTACAAAAATTTAAATATTTTACGATAATTTTTCTTACTTATAATAAAATAAAATATACTCTAAAAATATTATATATATATATACTAAAATATATATCAAAAATAAAAAATTTAAATAAAAACTAAATATTTCTGAATTCAGATCCAAGTCAGGTCTATTAATTTCCAAACCCAAACTTGATATGAATCGGATACTAATAAAAACTTTGAAATAATTAGACACCGATGACCCGGTGACAACGCTAAACAAAACGTAGTCTTGACTCGGTGTTGAGTCTCTTGAGTTTTGACCACAATTTGGTCAATGATTAGTCGGACAGATGTTATGGACACTATAAGCTAGACCTTGCCAAACGGGTCCGTCGGCCGGACCCGGGAACGATCTCTTCTAGCTCCTGACCCGGCCGGCGGCGGTGGCGGCGGTGGCGGTAGAAGAACTAGGTAATCGTCGCCTCAAAGTTCTGATCTTCTTTTTGTTCTTTGCATGATCGATTGATTGGGATTACTGCAACGGTGGTTCATCTTTGTTTTTGTTTTGTTGGGATTTGGAAAAAAAAATGTACCGAGTATGTGGATATGTGTTGCTGGTATGATTTGAAGTTGTAGATGGGTTGTTTCTTCTGATTTTTTGCTGGATCAATCAAATGCGTATTGGGGATGTGTGGGGTTTGATGGTTCTTTCGAAGATATAATCTTGAATTGGATTGTTTAAGGTTCTACATTTTCTGTTCTTTTTTTATCATGATAAATTTTTTTGTTTAGGTTATAATATGGAATTTGGTTGTCTGAGGTTCAAAAGTTTTATTTTTTAACATGATAAAGTTTTGTATTTGGGTTTTTATTGTTTCCTTGATTAATTGGTCTGTTGTAGTTGAGTTGATGATTGTGTTGTGCATACCAATTCACCGCGACATATCATGTATAGTGATATAGCCAAGCATAGATTTGTTGAAGATTGGAAGGGATGGGATGAATGAAAGAGATGAGTTTGGAAGAAGAGAGAGGCGATTGGAGGGAGTGAAGTAGGATGAGGGAAGGATTCAGCAGGAGAAGTAGGCAGGTCCAGTATCTTATTGGTTTTCGTTATTTAGAAACTGAATTGGGGTGGAAAAGTTGTATCTTCTCCTTTGTTTGCTAGGTTTCTGCATTTACTGGTTTGGAGCATAAAAATTTACTAGTCGACGATTGAACACACGTACTAAATTCAGGTTTCTGTTGTTTCATGCATTTGCTTTTAATGAGTTTTTTTGCTATTTCATTCATTTAAGTGTCAGATTTTGTTGTATGATTTTTGCTGTATGATTGCTTCCAATGCTGCAGAATTCTAGTACGTGACTTGATGTTTACCTTTCATCATGGGCATTGCCATTTTCTCGGCCCTCCAATACTTGTGGCCATTTAGCTTGTGGAAAGTAGACGATTTAAAGATTTCAGAGAGACTAGTGCAGGGCCTTTCAATTCCTGAACAGACAAAACAGTTTGTGTTTGCCTTTCATGAGCCTGAAACTCAAAATGTGGTTTATGTTCTAGCCGTGCAAAACCTGTCTCAACAATCTACAGTTGACACTAGATGTCTCATCAATGAAGTGAAACCTCGGGCCGTGCTTGCGCAAGTGGCTCCTTCTGCACTGCATCTTCAGAAGGAGGAAATTGTTTGGAGAAATTCCCAGCTTAATAAGTTGCCAACTTCGTGGTTTTCTGTTGTTAAAGAATGTTTTGTGAACAAGGTCAGCAAAGAGGATTATGAGAATTTGGCTGAAAGCCAAATCATCAAAGCAATTTTCGGAGTTGAATTCTATGGGCATCTGTTGGCTGCAAAAAGCGCTGCCGAGGAGACTGGTTCACAGTTTATGGTACTCGAATCCCTGTCAGGCCGAAACACCGATGGCCAAAATGTGGGTGTTGCGTCAGATAGCTTGTCTTCTCCTTTGCTCTTACAACCAAGTGGCTTGGTTTCAGGAAAAGCAGCTCCTGCTATCTCCTCCTTCTCAAAGAGATTTATGGGCATAGATAATTTGCGGCCCCAAATGATGAACTCCTTAGTGGCAGCTTTGTCTTATTCAATTTCTGAGCCATTGCCTTCTGAGATTGCTCCATGTTCTATGAGGAGTTTTGAATATAATTCAGTGCCAGCTAATTATCAAGCTCCATCTTTTGCTCGGTCTGTATATCTTCTATTGGCAGATTTACATGATATATTTGTAGATCTGCCGGCTATTAAAAAGGCCTTCTTTTATGCGCAAAAAATGCTTGTGGACGTTCACAGAGGAGAACCTGTTGATTCTCAACTTTTGGCTTCCGTTCATAATTTCCGTCTGGCTGTAGAAGGTCTGAGAATAGCCCTAAATGGTGTTGCTAGAGATCCCAAGGTTGATCTTTACTCAAACAAGGCAAATTTTAATGAGCTGCCTATGGAGGAGAAATGCCACGCCCTTCTTGCTCATGCACTCAAAATCCAAGCAAAAAACTACACATCCATGGTGGCTATTGTGGATGCCAGCAGCTTAGTTGGTTTACGTAGACACTGGAAAACTAATCTGCCTCCTGAAATTGAAGAACAAGTGGCTCATAGTATGGTATCTGATGGAGTTAACAATGAAACAATTTGGGAAGGTTCTTCAACGAGAATGAGATCACTGACAGAGAAACCAGTTGTGGCTGTTGGTGCCGGGGCGACAGCAATCATAGGAGCTACATCTTTTTCTAAAGCTGTACCTATTTCTGCTGTGACCAAGTTAGTGACAGTTAACATTCCTGCTTCCCTCAAAATTGGTCTAGTGCAAACCCAGAGAACTCTTGCTATTGGGTTGGCTAAAGTTTTCGGTCCATCAAAGACTCTAGCTCCCTGGATGGGCAGTTCTGGAACCAAAGTCACTGCTATGAAAGCAGCCGGATCTGCTGAGAAATTTCGTGCTGTAGCACACAGTCTTGTTGCTTCTGCTGAGAGGTCCAGTCTTCAGGCTATGAGAACGGCTTTCTATGAAATAATGAGGCGGAGAGGAAGAACAATGGGTGCAAGACCGTGGATTGCATTTGGTTGTAGTGTTGTTACATGCTCGGGTCTCCTGCTTTATGGGGATGGAATTGAGTGCGCTGCCGAATCTGCACCATCTGCGCATTCCATTGCGTCTATAGGTCGTGGTCTTAGGAGTCTGAACGAAGCATCTGAGGCATTAAGCTGTGATGATGGAAAGATGCAGGATGGGCTGAAATCGTTAAGAACTAGATTGCAAAACATTAAACACTAGCAGTGCTGGGCTTGTTTTTATTTCCCTGTTACATGGAGCTGATTGATTAGACTGTTTGTATACCATACATGTTGATTCAAGCTTGTAGTAACTGCCTTGTGATAAAATTACGCTGTAAATAATAGAGAAAAATTGCAAGTTCTGAACATCTTACTTCGATGCTCTGAAAGCTAACGTTAACGTCTGGGAAGTTAGGGGAAGGAGAATTGATCATATTTATGACTGAAACAGCTTTGGAAAAACGAATCAAATGGTCATTACAAAGGAAAAGATAAAACTATATGAGATCTGATTTCATTCCTGGAAGAAATTTAATACAACTCGTATCATATGGAATGGGATATAAATATCATTTCAAAGGTTCTTTGTTCAACAAGACTTTCCCTACGATGTTCACACAGAAGAACAAAGAAAGAGCAAAATTGACACAAGGAAAGCAAGACAAAGGCAATCTCATCTCCTCAATTACACTGTACGTTCTCTTCGCGCCAGCTTACCACTCTTGATGCATTTTCTACCCACCTATCAAACAGGGACTCTGCATTAGATCGCTTCCATCAGATCATGACTATCTGGGTCTTCATATATGGTGTCAAGCCTTCTTCCAATGTAGCTGACTTTGGCAATGGATATCATCATGGGAGGAGCCTTCTCCAATTGCGCCATCTGGGTCGTCCACTGTTCTTGCCATATATGTTGTGCTCGGATCATCACATCTTTAAGTTAAATCAATAGCTCATAATTCATTATTCTCGATTTTAGATAATACTATCCAAAGATTATAATCTAATACATAATTTATATGCTTGCAAAAACTATACTACTCATTGACTTGATTAATTCTCTTTATTATTAAAATATTAAGGACAATGTTTAATTTAAGTTTGGGGGGGGTCTTAATTTTGTGCATTATTGTTATGCTTGATTTATGTTTAAATTTAGATATTTATATACATAGTTTAGTTTATAATTAAATTTTTATCATGCAACGATATATTAGTCCTCTCAGTTTAATGATAGATAGATGTAAATTAGTCTTACTTTCCTGAGAAAACTAGATTGATTGATACAAGGCATGAACTGAGTAATTGATTGCATTTCAGGGATGGTTCCCCGCCCTATTTTATGTTCACGGTCTATTAGCTTAGATGATTTCTATGACCGTAATGCAATAAGAATTGTACATGACGGTCATGACTGTAATGAGGCGAAATATTTGGATTGCCATGTAGATGGAAAATATTATAGGCAGTTCTTTTTGACAAGTTTGGGCCTTTCTTTTAAATGGAAAATGTTGATTAGGAGCATAAATGACCATTTTAACCATATCTTTCCCACTTTCCTGCACATTGAAAAAGTATGGTTTGTCTTCAAATCTTTCAAAGAAACCATGGCGAAAACTACTCAGTGGTTTCCATAGAGGG
The DNA here is from genome assembly GCA_033002965.1 of Piper betle. Classification (NCBI taxonomy): domain Eukaryota; kingdom Viridiplantae; phylum Streptophyta; class Magnoliopsida; order Piperales; family Piperaceae; genus Piper; species Piper betle. Next base: position 15,160 of record JAURVB010000131.1, on the reverse strand, counting down.
AATGGGAAGAGTAGGGAAAACTACTCTTGCCCGACTTGTCTTTCAGGATAAAGGAAAAGATACTTTAATTTGGGGCTTGTGTTTCTAATGATTTCAACTTTAATAGGGTTGTAAGGGAGCTTAATGAGTATGCCATCGAAGAAAATACTTCCAAGATGACAACTGCCGTCCTGCTTGATGGTCTCAATGGCACGGTAGCTGCAAAGAAAGCTTTGTTTGTACGAGACGATGTGTAGGTGGTGGAAGCATGCGAGAAGCTTAAGGTGGTATTTACTCATTGTGAGAAAGGACACAAAATTCTTGTCACCACTCGTGACAAAAATATTAGGAATGCTGTTAAGGAGAAGGAGAAACGAGTTAGAAACATTGGGAGACAAACATTGTTGGTTTTTCTTTGGCATTCAAGGTCATTGGAAGTTCCTTACGGTTTTCCTTTGAGCAAATATGGGAAAGTACATTAAAAAATGAAATATGGCAATCGATGGATGTGGCAAAAGATGAAATCTTCATGGTCCTGAAATTAAGTTACTGATACTTGCCTTCTTCTCGGAAGGTTTGCTTTCAATACTTCTCAATTTTTTCCCTACTGATTTTTTATTAAGAAGAGATAATTGGTTAGACTATGGATTGCTGAAGGTCTAATAGAATCTAGAGAGGGATGAACTTGGGAATACATTGGGTGTAGTTATTATATTGAGTTGCAAAGGTGTCTCATTCAAGAAGATGACAGGATGCACAACCTTTTACATAGTCTAGCATGCTTTGTCTCGGGTAAATTTTTTAGTCATTTTGGCAAAGGCTGCAAATGGTACATGCATATGGGAAGTATCCGACATCTATCCTTGATCAATAAAGAAGTGAAAGTTGAAATTTTTGATGAAGCGACATGCATTTGCATGCTTTTGGTGCATAGAAATCATTTGTTTGATGAGATTAATCTTAAATGGACAGTATTGCATGTTTTAGATCTAAGTTTTAGTTACTTATCTGAGCTACCAAGTTCTGTGGGAAACTTGAAGTACCTACGCTACTTCAATCTCTCAGGATGCCGGAAACTTCAAAATGGAGGCAAGGTGCTTGATGCACTTGAGCCTCATCCCACATTGCTCCGGTCTTTATCTTTCCTCAACTATCGTGGTAGAAAGATTCTGAATTGGATGTCGACTTCAAGTTTCCCATGTCTCAAGAGGTTAGTCATGGAAGGACTCGAGGAGATAAACAGAATGACAGATGTTGAGCTTCCTTCACTGGAGCCGCTGCATATTAAAAGATGTTTCTGTAGGGTAAACCTTTGTGTGTTAGCATGTCAATGAGTCCATTTCTTGGGAATTCCAGCTCTTCACTCGCATCATCTATATTGAACATTGAAGTCAGTGCCTAACCTCACTCTGCTCAGGGGACTTCATCCGGGGTTGTCTTCGCTCACATCATTGCGGGAGCTGCTCCTTTCTTGTGGATGTGAACATGAACTTATATCATTGGCAATGACATTTTATGGTGAGGTGCATGGGTATGATGATGATCTATTGCTCTCTGAGGAGGGTGGCAGAATGTTCCCTTACCTCTGACTCGGATGTATAGTAAAGCTCAAAGTTGAAATTCAGCCCGGAAGGGTTGCGCCACTTAACATCCCTCTAATCCGTCACCTTCCCATCCCTCCAAAATAGGACTATTTTCTACTGCTTGATTTTTAAAATTTGAGCCGTAAAAAATGTTATTATAAAACCCTCAAAGACCCCCTGATCCAGTAGGGGGTTATCTAAAAATACACCAGGATATAAAAACAAAATTATATTCACATGAATCATAACATGATAAAGCAGGTAAGCAATTATACATGAGGTATAATTAAACGGAAATAAATTGAAATAAATTAACAACGTGAAATTTATGTTGCTTAATAAGATTATTAATCATGAAAATAAATTATATTATCTAAGATGGGTTCATACAGATGATGCAATAAAATAAACTAACTATGAAAATATAGAATTCCACAGCTTTTAAATCATTTTTCATAGTAACATTTATAACTCAAAATATTATCAATAGGAAGTCTAATCTTATTTATAAGTTTTTGCAAGAACGTTCGGTAAAGGAACTATGAACAACGCCATCAACCGGTAATCTGAAGGTGATCACTTGAGGTTATAAAATCATGTTAGTGTTAAAATCACAAAACTTTATAATAGTAAGAAGCAAGTTAATATATTTTACATTATTATTTATCAAGTTTTTAGTGATTATGAGTTTATGTTGAACTTCAATTATACCATGAGGGGTAGCTGCCCCATCCACAACTTTAATCTTATGTATGTGCGTACAAGCTACATAGCCCATGACCTATAGTTAATAATAATTGTCATTGATTCACCTTCATGATATCACAAGCTCATAATGAGTCGTTTTGCGTCATTGTGCATTAATACCCTTTTATATATAAGGGCATGTATTTCATCTTTAAATGATTTTAAGGGTACGGCCCCGTGTAAAATTGAGTTAATTTGTTGAGCTCAGTTGCGCTCAATACATGGTAGTTGAATTTAGGCTTAGGTCGACCAAGGCTGCGAAAATAAGAATTTATAACATTTCAAGTTATTATACAGACCTATATAAAGCTGATTGGAGGTACCATCAATGAGACAAGAATCCTAAATTAAGAGTCATAAATAAATTATATATTAACAAATATAACTTTTGAGATATATGCATGAAATGATATGATATGACATGTGATACTACTATAACATATATCTTAAATTTTTTAGTTAATTACCAATAAATGAACCGATAATGATTTATTATTTAATAAATTATTGCCAACCAAATCAATGCAAGGAAATAATTTAATCATGCTAATAAATAATTGTACCAACAAGTAAAATAAGTAATAGTCAATTTATTTTCATTCTTTTATAATTAGCATATCAATAACAGATTAATTTAATCATTAATTTCTTCATTGCACGACTACTAACTTAATACGGTTAAGTAAATCACCCATGCGATTCCATAAGGCATGCATATCGGTCAACATGATAAGCATTTTATGTGTAATAGGTCAGTTAGGCATTTTACATGATAAAGGCAATGCTTCATTAGGATTGGCACTAACTACAACCATTGGAGTCTACTTATCATCGAGGAAATGAGTCTTATGAAGACTCCAAGTGAAGAAAAGGACCAAGCAACCAAATCAAACATTATTATTGAAAATTAGTTTGAAGCGTTAAAATGAAGAACAATTCGGTATGAGTTTGGCTAAGAGTTCAGCAACTGAAGTATGGAGGGGAAGAAGGGTGATAAGACCTTCGGCTAGTAATCCTAGTAATCAGTCATGCATTCAGCTATCGAAGATGAAGGGTTGGAGAAAGGCCAAGAAGCGGCTAATGAAGCATAATTAACCGAAAAGGGAAAACTATTTGATAATTTAGCTTTAAAATAAATGATATTTGAGTTTTTTACTGGAAAAAGGGAAGAAATATTTTGATATTACCAAGTGGTAGGAGAATTAAGCATAATTAAATGAAAAGAGAAAATTATTTGATAATGATAAGATTGCCCTCTAATTAACAAAAATAAATAGTGGTTGTTGACGGCCAACAACGGATGCTCCGCCACGTGGTGGCCATTGTCTAGACCTTTTGCCAATGGTGACTGTTCTTGTTGCCATTGGCCATGGGCAACCAGAACGGGTCACCTAAGGGTAAGGGGTGGTAGCCTTAATTTTTTTTACTTTCTTAAAATTTTCATGAATTTATTTTATTTTTTAAAATGAGGGTATTTCAACAATTCAATTTTTTTACTTTTTTGGTAATTAGTTTGATTTATCCAATCTTGGTAATATTTAAAATTTTCCTCCCTTTTCTGATAAAAAGTTATGATAGTTTTCCTAGAAATTTTCAATTGAGCTTTTTATTGGAAAATAGGGAGAAATTTTTTTATATTACCTGATAGTGAGAAAATCAAAGCAAATCACAAGAAAAAGAAAATTTAATTAAATATCAAAACTACCCTTAGTTTAAAAAAAACTTTTAAAGGGCGATAAGTGCCGCCTTGAAATGGGCCGCCTTCTAGACCATAGGCCGCCAGATATGGCCTAAACCTACTGTCGACCAAATCTGGCCGCCCCTAAGCCTGTTACTAGCCGGCGAAAATTTTTTTTCTTTAAGGGCAAGATTCTTCCAACAATGAGCAGTTGGTGATCTGGTTACTTCATTATCAAGTGCAGCTAGATTGCTGCCAATTAAAAAATATTTTACTTTTTTATTAATTATTCTTTTCTTTAAAAATAATTTTAGTATTTTAATTAAATATTCCTTTTTTTTTACAATTAAGTCTAATTCTCCCAACCACGGGGTAATATGAAAAACCTCTTATATATACCTTTTCCAATTATCAAGCTCAATAATGGAGGCGTGATCATGGCCGACAATATGGCCCGGAGTCAAGTCACCGTTTTATTTCGTAGCAGTTTCGTAATAAGTGATGGGTCCTTCCCAACGACCATGCAGACCACTTTTGTGGAGCTAATGGAGACCATTTTGGCGACCATTGGGAAGCCAAAACCTGTGTATTCCTCCACTCTTGTCATTTGGGGCGATATCACCTATCACAAGGTATTCCCGTTTTTTATTTTCAGAGCAAAATACTTATTTTACTTGAATTGTTTGAACTCATTGTTGTGTTTCAATCTATCATTTGCTTGGCATATGCCCTGTTTTTCAGTTGTAACTAAGAAAGAAGTTTAGTCTCCATGCTCTCACATGGGTAGACACCAATTTTTCATTTGAAAGAAAAGTGGACTTGAGTTGATCCAACAAGAAAACAGGGAAATTTAGATGTTAGAGTGCCTGCATCAAATCATTTGATATTATAATGTGTGCATGCACTTGTTTAATCCTTTGGATGCTTTTTGATAGGCTGCTTCATTATTTATACACGTGATAGGATTTACCATCTTGCTGGAGTCCATTCTCGCCTTGAATTATCCCATTTTATCTTTTACTATTTTTGTCTTGCGTTTTTTTACAATTTTAGGTTGAATTAGCCATTTGGATTATCAAGTAATTGCCCTCGTTGAGAAGCTCATGGCGTTCCCAGTGAAGCCAGAAGCTGCTCTCGCCAGTTGTTTTCGTAATATATTACAAGATATGCACCCGATCTTCAATTCCAATGACCTGTTGAGCTTTTGGGGCATTGATCGAGAGCTGAAAACTCTTGATAAGAGATTAAAAAGGATTCAAGATGTGCTCAAGGACGCTGAGTGGAGAAGCCAAACTGAAGGAAGCGTAAGTGATTGGATGGACGATCTAAGGGAACTTCTCTACTGCATAGAGAACTTCGTGGATGACATGAACATCGAGCGTGTTCGGATTGAGAAGCAATTAGCAGACCAGAATTACCATTCACTGGATCGTCAAGCGGCCAGTTTATACACTCTTTGGGATATCATGGCAGACTGTACCTCCCAAAAAAATCCAATCTGAGAAAGCATAAAAAAATCATTGGCAAGTCTAGAGGAAGTTGCAAAAGATGCAACGGAGCTGAACCTGAAGCCACAAACATTGGCGGGGGCCCCAATGGCAAGTTTTCCTGTTAAAGATAGAGAGGATATTGGTCCCTTGGTGGATGAGTCTGAAATCTATGGTCGACTGGAGGATAAGGATCATGTAATAAAGTTGTTAATGAATCCTAATGATTCAAGCAGGAACTACTCAGTGGTTTCCTTAGTGGGAATGGGAGGAGTAGGGAAAACTACTCTTGCCCGTCTTGTCTTTATGGATGACAGGATCAAAAGCCACTTTGATATGCAAAGTTGGGCTTGTGTTTCTGATGATTTCAACTTTAGCAGGGTTTTGAAGAGAGCTAATTGAGTATATCAGCAAGAAAAACCTTCCACGGAGACAACTCCAGCCCTGCTTGACAGTCTCAAAGGCATGGTAACTGCCAAGAAAGTTTTGTTTGTACTCGATGACATGTGGACGGTGGAAGCATGGGAGAACCTCAAGGTGGCATTTACTCATTGTGCCGGAGGAAGCAAAATTCTTGTCACCAGTCGTGATAAAAACATTGGGCTTCCTATTAATGACAAGCAGATATACGAGTTACAAACATTGGAGGACAATTATTGTTGGGTTTTGTTCAAAGATAAAGTTTTTGGTGGAGTGGTTGACGAAAGGTTAGAAAGAATAGGAAAAAAATTGTGGCAAGATGTAAAGGAGTTCCTCTGGCAATCAAGGTCATTGGAAGTTCCTTACGGTTTGCTTCCGAGGAAATGTGGGAAAGTATATTAAATAATGAAATATGGGAATCAATGCATGTGACAAAAGATGAAATCTTCCCAGTCCTGAAATTGAGTTACAATTATTTGCCTTCTTCTTTGAAACGTTGCTTTCAGTACTTTGCAGTTTTCCCAACTGATTATTCCTTTGAAAGAAATAATTTGGTTAGACTATGGATTGCGGAAGGTCTAATAGAATCTGGAGAGGGCAGAATGTTGGAAGACATTGGGTGTGGTTATTATATTGAGTTGCAAAGAAGGTGTATCATTCAAGAAGATGGCAAGATGCACGACCTCCTACATAGTCTAGCATGCTCGGGTTTCAGGTAAATTTTTTAGTCGTTCAGCCAAAGGCAGCAAATCATATACGCATATGAGAAGTATCCGACATCTATCCTTGATAGATAAAGAAGTGAACATTGAAATGTTTGATGAAGCCACATGCCTTCGTACGCTTTTGGTGTTTGGAAGGCATTTGTTTGACAAGATTAATCTTAAATGGACACTCTTGCGTGTTTTAGATCTAACGTGACAATGACTTAACGGAGCTACCAAGTTCTGTGGGAAACTTAAAGCACCTTCGTTACCTCAACCTCTCATGGTGTAATAATCTTCAAAGTCTCCCGGATTCGATATGCGAGCTTCATAATTTACAAACACTTGACCTCAGTCATTGCTTGGTATGAGGGGTAGTGCCCTACCAACTCACATGGGAAACCTCCAGAATTTAAGGTTTCTAAGTCTCATGCGACATGGAAAATCTGTCAGCTTTGCCCAGCTCAATTGTCAAACTATCCAATCTGTTGACGTTGGATCTCGAATGGTGTGAGAACCTTACTTGCATGCCGGATAATATAGGAGGTCTCCAAAGTTTACAAAGACTCTGGCTTAATGGTACTTCCATATTTAGCATTAATTCTAATTTCATTTGCAAACTTCAAAAATTACAATTGTTATACCTTTCAGGTTGCCGTTCTATTTCACACTTGCCAAGTGAGATAGGAAACCTTCAACATCTAAGGGAGTTGCAGCTTGCCCGGAGTTCAATATCTTGTCTACCAGAATCAATATGCAATATCCGCAACTTACGAGTATTAGATATTTCTGATTGCGGAAGTCTCAATTCATTACCACGCAACATAGGAAACCTAACATGCATTCAGAAACTCAGAAGATTCGTTGTTGGAAGAGAAGAAGGACATGGCATCGAAGTGCTCAAGGACATGAACAAGCTCCAAGGCAAACTGACAATCTCATATCTGGAAAATGTTCACAGCATTGAACATGCGCTGATGGCTAACTTGAAAAAAAGTACTTGATGAAATACATTTCGAGTGGAGTAGTGCCTTCCTATCTAATGAAGGTCATGAATCTCATGATAGTATTAATGATTTAGAAGATGATGATATTTCAGATGCTGTTGACAGAGATTTGGAGGCAAGGGTGCTTGATGCACTTGAGCCTCATCCCACGTCGCTCAAGTCCTTATCTTTCCTCAACTATCGTGGTGGAAGGATTCCGAAATGGCTGTCCGCTTTGAGTTTCCCTGTTCTCAAGAAGTTAGTTATGAAAGGACTCGAGGGGATAAACAGAATGGTGGATCTGGAGCTTCCTTCACTGGAGCAGCTTGAGATTGAGAGTTGCCTCAAGTTAAAAGATGTTTCCATGGGAGTTCCAAACTTGATTAAACTTGTGGTGTTAGCATTGTCGAGATTTAACCACATTGTCAATCAGTCCATCTCTTGGGAATTCCAGCTCTTCTCTCGCATCATCGATATTGGACCTTCCCCAACTGAAGGAGCTTACATTTAGTGGTTGCTCCAGTTTGAGGGATATTTGCATGGTGCTGGTACCTGGGTTGGAAGAATTACAGATTGAATGATTGCAAAGAGTTAAAGATGATATATGTTGATCATATGCCGAATCTACAGTGGTTGGATGCTCAAGTCATTACCTAACCTCACTCTGCTTGGGGGACTTCATCCAGGGTCATCGTCTTGTGAGGCGCATGGGTCTGATGATCTATTGCTCCCTGTGGCGGGCGGCAATATGTACCCTATCCTCAGAAGCTTGGATATAGAGGAATGCCCCAAGTTGAAATTCAGCCCGGAGGTGTTGCTCCACTTTACGTCTCTCGTATCCTTCACCTTCTCAGGCGACCAACTGGAAGCCCTAAAAGTGGCGTCTCTTCAAAACCTACCTCGTTTACGGAGGATGGAAATGACGGGCATTGCAGGGGAGTTGCTTCCACTGGTGGGGGATGATGAGGCTGGTTCCACATCTAGTTCCCTTCCCCCACATTGACAAGTTTGGTGATAAAACATTGCCCAAACCTGACCCACCTACCCAAGGCATTGCGCACCATCGCCTCCCTTCGAACACTGATAATCAGCGACTGCCCGGAGTTGGTGTCGTTCCCTGAGACAGGGCTTCCTCCCTTGCTTCAAGAACTTTGTGTATATTCATGCAAGAATCTCCAATACTTTCCTACAGGCCTCAATGACCACACGTCCCTGCGAATACATATTGTTTTTAGATTGTGAACAGGTAGAAGCCCGACCAGACGACGGACCCCCTCCCAACTTTGATAGCCTGGATGTTTTCAACTGCCCAAAACTGGAGCAGCAGATCAGACAACACAGGAAAGATTGGCTTCCTAAAACGCATTTTTATTGATGTACCAAAAATGTGTAGCTTTGCTTATTTTGGACCATGAATCTACGTTGTTAACTGGTAGTGATTATTTACGCGTTAGAGTCTAACCAGGTTTTAGCTTGACATATGTAAAACATTATTTACGCGTTAGAGTTAAGACTGCTGAACTTCTACTGATTTTTCTCTCCCTTTTGTTTGGCAATCAGGACCTTGCACAATCCAAAAATGTGAGCAATACGTAAATGTTTGTCAAATGCATTTTACTAATTGCTACCGACTTCTTTTTTGTTAAGCTTGTTTTTTCAAATGCATTTCTTCTGGGCGGTGATGCGATAAATTGCTTGACCGTCTTCTTTAAACAACTGTTGCAAGATCATCTTATCGTGGGAGAAAATTTTAGTGAATGTTTTTGTAATGCTTATAATTGTACCGAGCAACTAGAGACACAAACATAATGTTTTATGTTGCTCTGAAGAGATTTAAAGGCTCTTATATTGCATGAAATTACCGATATTAGCGCAGGATTTTACCCAATCTTACATTAATACAATAAATTTCTTTATCAATAATAAATTAGGCGTCAAATATGATGGGTGAGCCTATATATATATATATATATATTAATCTGATAGTGCTTTAGTTTTATGAAGCCAATCCTAGACTAGAATCTAGAGTACAATTGGTAGGTAAATGATAATCAATTTACCATTAGACTAAGATCCTGGAATCTACGCCATGTTAACTAGACCTTCAAGATGATTCATGATTCCAAGTTATCTTTTCTACCTCGCCAAAAGAACACTTCTATTGGGTACCGAGAACTGCTAGGAGCCTAGAACTAATCGACTTCCAATATAACCATCTACTGAAAACAATCTAATCAACCAGACTCAGCTTGTCCACGGTGCAAAGATTAAGACTTTAAAAAGCAACTCAGGCATAGAGTATGAACATTAACCAGGTTTTAGCTTGACATATGTAGATAGCTCATCATGCATAAGCAACACAAACTCAACCTTCTCAAATGGAAGAAGAAACCAAATGGCCAGCACAGAGCCGGCCAGAACAGATAATCCTTGACCTATTCTGTTTGTCTTTGTTCTTCATTTAGTTTAAGAACTTGTACCTCAAATCATTGTTGTGAGCAATAGTTAATGTTTGTTTTGTGATTCTTAAGCTAATCAGCTACTCTTAAGTCACCCCTTTCTCTACCACCCTTATTTACAAGCCAGATCAACAAAATCATTGTATAGAATGCAAAATGACATAACAGAGAAGAAAGCAGCCAACCAAGTCAACAAGATGGTATGGTTCCAATGATCACCAGACCTTTTCATCCACTAACACTATGCATTTCATCCACAGCATGCATGCATGAAGTGGATAAGAGAAGGAGAAAGAAGAAGTAGAAGTCCTAGGACAAGATGTTATCACCTTGCACTAGAGCAGCAGACCTTGCATGCATCCATGGATGCTGCTCCAATCCTCTGACCAGCCTCTCTGAGCCACACCACCCCACAAGAAGCACCACCACCGCCACCTCTCGATCAAACTTCGTCGCCACCACTACTTCCTTCATCTTCCCAAACACCCAATTTACCAACCATGAGTACCTTCCTCCCTTATCTGAGGCCTTCTCCAATTTCACCAAAGCTTACCCTTCTTACACAGAGACAGAGCAAGTCGACAAGATCAGAGCCCATGAATATCACCATTTGTCTGTATTCAACCGTGTATTCCTCGACTACAACGGGCTTGGTCTCTTCTCCAACTTTCCACAACATCAGACGTGCTTGGCACCTTCTACATCACATACTTCCTCCCTCTCTCAATCAGTTTTCTTTGACATCTCATACAAATCAGTGAGCCTCAACTCTCAACTACTGTACGGGGCTCACGAAACTCCTCTTGAGTATGCAATCAGGAACAGGATCATGGAATTCCTTAACCTCTCCGAGAATGACTACCAAATGGTGTTCACAGCTAACAGAGCTTCGGCCTTCAAGTTGCTTGCAGAATCCTATCCTTTTCAGGCCAACAAGAGGCTTCTGACAGTGTATGATCATGAAAGTGAAGCAGTAAAAGAAATGATAGACAGCTCTTGTAAAAGAGGAGGTAGGATCATGTCAGCTCAGTTTTCCTGGCCTAGCTTGAGGATTAACACGGACAGGCTTAGGAAGATGGTGGTTGGCAATCAGAAGAAGAGAAAGAAGAAGAAAGGCTTGTTTGTCTTCCCTCTCCAATCACAAATCAGTGGAACTCGCTACTCTTACTTATGGATGACCATTGCCCAAGAGAATGGTTGGCATGTATTGCTGGATGCTTCTGCTCTAGGCCCCAAAGACATGGATACTCTGGGACTCTCACTCTTCCATCCAGACTTCATCATCTGCTCTTGTTTCAGGGTGTTTGGAGAAGACCCATCTGGGCTCGGATGCCTCCTTGCGAAGAAGTCCACCATTTCCTCCATAGAAGCTTCGGCAATGGCGAAAAGCATTGGCATAGTCAGCATTCTACCACCTACAGCTCTTTCTTTGCTTCAAGAAGATTCATCAGGCGGAGAATCACGGTCTATGGAAGATGTTATAAGATGCTCACTTGCTGATCGGAGCCAGCTTGAAGTGGGACAAAGACTTAATGTATCGTCAGAGATAATTGAATTGGACAAACGAGAATCACTATCAAAGAACGATAATTACAATGATTTTCATTCACAAGAAATGGATGGGAGCTTCAAGATTGAATGCAGAGGGTTGGATCATGCAGATTCACTGGGACTTATACTCATCAGCAGTAGAATAAGGTACCTGGCAAACTGGTTGGTGAGTGCACTCATGAAGCTCCGGCATCCTCATGCAGAGAGTGGGATTCCTCTAGTGAGGATATATGGCCCCAAGGTTAAGTTTGACAGGGGCCCCTCACTGGCATTCAACATATTTGATTGGATAGGAGAGAGAGTTGAACCTGCTCTAGTCCAGAAGCTTGCTGATAGGAATAACATCTCCTTGAGCTATGGCTTCCTGCAAAATATTTGGTTCTCTGAGAAGTACGAGTACTACAAGCAGAGAGTGCTAGAGACAAAATCTAAGTCACCGCTCATTGTTGGAGACAAGAAAAGAAAACAGAAAGCTGCCATTGGAGTGCAAGTAGTAACTGTTTCAATAGGGTTTCTGGCAGATTTTGAAGATGTTTATAGACTGGGCTTTTACGGCAAAGTTCTTGGATGCTGATTTTCTAGAGAAGGAGAGATGGAGACACATGGCACTCAATCAAGAGACGGAAGAAGTGTAAAGAAATTAATGTTGGTTGTGCAATGTTTGAAAACATGATACTACTACTTAAATGTGATGTTTTCAGCCTGAGACAATGAATATCATTCTTTCAATACAGTGCGATGAGAAGAGGTTTTTTTCAACATTAAGATAAGAACATGTTGCAACTTACTGTGGTGTTTGTCTTAGACAGTGGATATCGTTCTTTCAAAATCCCATATGATCAATAAAATTCTTTTTTTTGCATAATAAGCAGAGAAATACAAATGTGGAAATGCTTCATAATATCAAAATACTATAAGAAATGATACAAAGCCTTTAAAGTTTCTCCCTATAGTTCGCAGCTAAACAAACTCCGTTGATGCAAGAGAGAGAATCTTGATGTGTGGAATATCTAGTAACAACATTTGCAATCCAAATACACTGCCTAGAAAATGCTCAACAGTACAAATAACAGTATAAATATGACCACATCCTTCTCTTCGAGTGTTGCATCCAGCTGACCACACAACTCACAGTCACAATCATTTATGAGAACTAAAACTCCTGGACGCCCTGCAGATAAAATTACTCCCTTCGGTACACACTTCAAGAGGATAAACTTTTTATTTAAAAAGAGATTGGAAATGTAGAAGGAAATAGAGTAGGAGGTTACAATGGGGGGACTGTATACATTGTGTCTCCTTTTATGAACATCTCAGACCTCTCCTTAATAAGTTTGTACGAACCCAGGAAAGCAAATCTTTCATTTTCAACTGCAGCATATACCATAATAGATAAATTATATTTAACAATGGCGTGCTCAAATAAGAATTTCAATTTTTTCCAAGAAAAGAAGCTGTCGTCTTTTCTCCATCTTTGAGCTTCACATCAACGTGATGAACCTTAACGGATTGGCAAAGAAGCTCGAGGCCTCCACTGAAACAGAAACTCACATAATTTAGGATTGACATATATGTGAAAAAAACATAAACAATGTCAGAAACAATGTCAAGACAGGATAACCTAACATCTAAACAATGTCAAAAAGGCATTGTAACAATAACGATGCACATAACATCTTATATACGGAATGGTATGCAGATATAAGATTTTTCAATCCAAAATATGACCACAGAACAACTCGTTTCAATTTCCTCATTTATTTTTAATCATATCGGTGGGGAGTGTGCACAGCTAGGATTTAATCAGTGGACTAAATTTTAGTCTAATTAATCGACACGAAACTTAGTAAAAGCATCATTTTTACTTGTTGGGAAGAGGGTGAGAACTTATAATGATCTGAAGCTAGATACAAACAATACAAAACACAGGGCCTACAAAAAATTTGCACTTAGCCTCCTCGTATGAAGGTTCCTCTAACCGAAACTATATGCATGGCAGATCCATTTATTTATATTAATCATAGCCCACATCTTCATGATTGCCAGAAAATTAGCAAAGTGATTAACATATCAGTATGTCTGTCCATAAAGCATACATAGCTAATTCAAATTAAGTACGGTTCCCCTTTTAAATAAAGGGAGAGCTCCTTTATCATGTAAATCTTACTACATCTAAGTAAAGTAAGAACATCGCAGATGTTATATATCATTGCTATCATCTTCTACCTCAAAAATAAAATAAAAATAAATAAATAAAAAATAATAAAAAAGCAATCAACCTTTATCTTAAATACAAAATCATGCAAAGTTGTCAACCAAAATTAGGAAATCAATCATAGAATAAGCTGCATGCCCAGGGTATTCATTGGTGGGAATGGGGAGATGGGCGAGAAGGGATGGCTAAGGAGGGAGCTGATGTGAAAATTATAACGCAAGTGCACGTGCCGAATCAAGTAATAAAATGATAAGAAAGTATCGTCCCACGAGGAATTATTACTAGAAATTTTCAATGACCAAAATTAATTTAATTAATTATACTTAATTGAAAGAAAAATTCAAAGAGTGATTTAATTATAAACTAAAACTAAACTAATCTAAAATGCAATATTTAAATCAAATACTAACCTCAAGACGACAAACCTAGGATTTTCAATATTACCTAGTGCTCTATATGATTAAAGTTATAACTTCTACCTATGAATTGCATATTTGGATTATTAACCACGGGAATTAATTATTTATGACATCTCTTAGATTCACCATAAACTTATCACTCGCACCCAACTCCTATATCTCTATGAAATTGTGTATGCAAAATGATACTTTAAGTTTTGCCCTTAACAGTTACCCAAGACATATGAGTATATCTCTATCTCATACGTGAATCACCTAAAATAGATGAACAAAGGCTATTTTATTCATTGACAAATTTAATCTTTCTATCTCTAGACAAGATCAAATCTCTAGATCAATCAATAGGTGATCAGGCTAATGATAGCATTAATGCATAGAATAAAATAGATAATCCAACATCATAATCACATAGATAAAAATTAATAACTTTTATTAATCCATGCACTAGTTGTTATTGAAAATCCTAGAAAAGAATTACTCCATAAAGTTTTCGATTAAACACAAGAAATTCATTTGTGATATGAAAGACATCGTTTAATTACAAAGAAAAGTAAATCAAAATAAAGAAAAACTCTTTTGGAGAAAGCGTCTTCTTCTTCTGATCCAAATTCTTCGTCTTCCTTCTCTTGTCTTTCGTGTCGTCTCTTAGCCGTCTAATGTTGTTCTCCTCTTTTTTCTTCACAAGAGGACGTCCCCTTATATAGAACTTCTCTGTGTTTATCCACAACTCTAAAGATCATTAAGAATATCTTACGAAGATCATGCTTATCCCTAACGTCCAAGGATATCCTTATCTCCAAAGATCTTTACAGCATATCTTCATGAAGATTACACTTATCTCTAAGAAGATCTCGCTTATCCTTAAAGTAGTTGCTACAAACTCCCATTAGTTGGCTAAGGATCGTCTTCTAACTCTTATACCCTAGATCGAG